>JAWPHD010006832.1:0-138268 GCA_037043455.1 Cyrtodaria siliqua
CTTGAAACTTATGCAGAAAAAACATAATGCGCCAAAACAATGACGTCAATAACATCAACAACGTCAACAGCGGCATTATGTCATTTTCGGTATTCCACATGTGACATATAAACAACGAAACATAAGGCTTTATTTTAATCATAAAATCCACTATTTCACTGTAGAAGTATTTAATAAATATGGAGTATTTAATATAAATGAGCAGGTGGCAGTCCATTTGGGCAAATGTGTATCATAAGTAGATATAATTGCACTGCCCCCTCAACTCGGTGCTATTTGTATTGGCATAATGTTCTAAAAGTAGTAGGTAGGTTTTTTCTATCTTTTTGAAGAGGGCTGGCGTGGCGCAATCGTTAGCCCGGAGGATTTGTAACTGGAGGCCCTGGGTTCAATCCACCATGGTGCCACTGAGTTTCGTTGGTGTGTTCTTGGGCAAGACACTTTCCCTTAGTCTCTTCCAAAATATTAACAAAATATATTTAAAGCAAAGAAAATCACTGCAAATTGATTGAAAATAAAATATACAGATGTAAAATATATAAATTGTATGCTTATTTTTCATTTGCGGTGATTTTCTTTGCTTTAAAAGACATTTTGTTAATATGCCAAATATGGCAAAAAGGTGTGATGACGTCATCATTCCAAGATGGCCGCCTCCATTTATGTTTCTTTGCAAACTTTCAAAAGGTCATATCTCCTTTATTTTTCATGGCATTTTGATAATTCTTTCAGTTTTTTTCCAAGTTTTTCAGAGCCCTTTAAAATAAACCATGTTTGAAAATAGTGCATCAACCCCTTTAAGTGATTTGTTTACAGTCAAATCTGCTCAAGATAACACCTATTTTTAAGAGACCATCGTTTAGTTCACATTTACATTATTTTAAATTAAACTATAGCTGTATTAAGATGGTTCGGAGACCATTTTTAACCAGTTTTTCCTTTGAAAATGTTTAGATTGGTGAATGTCGTTTGGCAGGTGGAGTCAAACTCATGGTTTTGTTCAAAAACTTTAGTTAGCAATGAGATATTGTGACAAAACTGGCTGTGTAGGAAACTTGTATGGAAAGAAAGCTTGGGATTGCATTGAGATTACTAGGGTCAAGGTCAAGGTTACTGTTACTAAAAACAGAGAAATGGTTTCTGCCCAATAACTTTTGTTAAGAATGAGATATTGCAGCAAAGTTGCTGTGTATGTGGCTTATATGGAAATGAAGCTTGGGATTGCAATTGAGGTAACTGGGGTCAAGGTTTCGAAAAATAGAAAAATTGTTTCTGGGCAGTACCTTTACAAAACTTGGTATGTAGGTATCTGATATTGAAAGAAAGCTTGGGATTGCATTTGACGTCACTGTGTCAAGGTCATGTCACCGTTACTAAAAATATAATAATGTTTTTCCGGGTAATAACTTCAGTTAGGAGTGAGATATTGAAGTGAAATTTGGTGTGTAGGGTGGTTATATCGAAAGAAATATTGGAATGAAACTTTGTGGAAATCCTATAGAAAATCTGGTTTTCGTAAAATTTCCACATTTCTTGTTGCCTTTTCTTAAATGGTCTCTTTATTCAGATTTGAATACAAACAGGTTTTTATAAAGCTGATGCATTCAAACAATGATATTTACATTCCTTATATTTTCCAGATCCCATATTTTTACAAGCATTCCGAGAGCACGGTATAGAACATATCGTAAATAAGCTTACCACTTCCGGACATCAACCCACTATTCAGGAACTCGCCGAGAAAGTTGTGCGACAACTCCGCGAAGAAACTGACTCAGCCAGCAGCAGCAGCAGCGGTGATTGAGGAAAATTGTTGTAGAACTCTATTCCGAGATAACTATGGTGCGAAACTGGGCATTAGTCTGAGTGTGTTAACCAGCATTTGTTGTCACTACTGATGACAAGGCAATCTTATAATGTTAAGCTGGGAACCAGCATTAGTTACCACTACTGATTAGGCAATCTTATATTGTTAAGCTGGGAACCAACATTAGTTGATACTGCCGATTAGGCAATCTTATAATGTTAAGCTGGGAACCAGTATTAGTTGTCGATTCTGATTATGCAGTCATATTGTTAAGCTGGGAACCAACATTAGTTGTCACAACTGATTAGGCAATCTAAGAATAAGCTGGGAACCAACATTAGTTGTTACTACTGATTAGGCAATCTTATAATGTTAAGCTGGGACCCGCATTAGTTACCACTACTGATTAAGCAATCATATTGTTAAGCTGGGAACACCACATTAGTTGTTACTACTGATTAGGCAATCTTATAATGTTAAGCTGGGAACCAGCATTAGTTACCACTACTGATTAAGCAATCTTATATTGTTAAGCTGGGAACCACATAAGTTGTTACTACTGATTAGGCAGTCATATTGTTAAGCTGGGAATCTAAGAATAAGCGGGACAAACATTAGTTGTTACTACTGATTAGGTAATCTTATAAATTAATGTTAAGCTGGGAACCAGCATTAGGTTTCACCACTGATTAGGCAATCTTATAACAATAATAAGCATTAGTTGTCACTACTGATTAGGGAAACATATTGTGGAACTGTGTTAAAAAAAGCTAGAAGGCAATAAGCTAGGAACCAGGTTGTTAGAATGACCATCTTCACATGCAGCTAAAGTTCAGTCTATTATGACTTTCGATCCTAATTAACACCAAAGTCAATTAACTTAAACAAATTTAGTTCCAACCAAGCATTGGAGCACGGTCCAAACTATATTTCGGAAGAACACGGATGTAAATTTCTAACCAATCAACGAAGATGTCTCAAAACTGCTTTGGGTCTATGAATTATGTTAATCGCAGTTTGATGAGGTAAAGGTGGGAGTATAAACTGATTGATGGATTGAAAAACAAGTATCCATGCTGGCTTGTTATATACCTAAAACTGTAGGCCAAACTAGAATTCCATGTGAACTCAACAATGTTCAGTAATATTTAGGAAAACTTGTAAACATCTGCACCACAATTTAAATAGCCGGAAACCAGGCATTAGTTAGAATGTTAGTAGTTCTTACGAAAACTTGTAAAACCCTGCACAGCTGTTAGCTGGGAAACCAGGCATTACCGATAGTTACAATATCAGTAGTTCTTACGAAGACTTGTTGTAAAACCCTGCACAGCAAATAGTTGGGAACCAGGCATCAATCAGAACGTTAGTACTGATTCTGGAAACTTAAAACCCATAAAGCTTGTCATATAATTGAAGCAAGTCGGATATTGGAATATTGGTATTTGGAAATATTAAAGGGAGATTACTTTCTGGTGTTTTAATTTGCATTTCTCTTGAAGAGTTGTTATGAAAAATACTTTCTTCTGCAGATATTTTAATACAAGTTATTTTACTCAGTGTCTTGAATGTCAAAACAGTTCTAGAAAAACATTAGGTATAAAATCAAGCTAGTGAAATATATAAATACCCATTTTCACTACAGTCTCACCACTGCGGGTTTCAAATCTCACTTTTCATGCTCATTAAAGGTCTTCATCATGACCCCTGCATTGTTTCAGGTGCCATCTCGCTCATATCATAAGAGCAGTGGCAGAAAAACTATAACATGGCTCCAGCGTAAATGGAGTGTCTACAATAGACTTTGCAGCAACTCTGCAGTTCAGGGTGAGAAGGTTCTAAGCCCGTTCTCCATATTTTATCTCGATGTACATGGAGGATGAGCCTGGCATGTTCATTCCTGTTAGGCGCCATTTAACCTTTCATGTGTTGATGCACCTTAAAACCCCAATTCAATTCAAATCTCACTGGGAGGTTGACTTGTGAGTGAGAAAGTGCCAATTCTTATAGAGGGCGGTAGGTATACAATACTACGTCTGGTTCTACCCAGGCATTAGTTGGTGGTCTGACCCCTACCACTAAAATAATCGACCATCATACATAGCCTAAAAATGTGCTGGAAAATGACGTTGAATACCAAACAAATAATCATTTTGATAGATAGAAACTGTAAAGAATTAACAAAATTATTATTTTGATTTAATTGAATTTCTGTTTTAAGGCAGAATGTATAATTTAAGAGAGATTGTATATCACTTTTAACATGTTTATTAAAGTGAGATTTTAATTTTAATATTTTTTAAGTCAGGTTTATATGTGACTTCAAAGGGAGATTTTTTAACATTTTAGTTGGTTTTATATATTCATTCAACTTTATAATTTTTTTATGGAGATTTTCATTTTTTAACATTTTCAATAATGAATTTTATTTATTTATTTGTCAAATGAGATGGTTTGAAATACTGTGGATTTTTTTCTCCATTTGTGTGAAAATCATGTAACTATGTGCTGGAGATATCAGATGTCTATCTAAAATTGCCGCATATTAATCTGAGACCTCTTTTATATTGTTATTTAAAGACCTTCAAGAGGTTGGATATGGTTGTGAAATATACTGGTTAAAATAAGATATGGACCAAGGGTAATAATTGGTTATAAAATGGCTAGATTGTCCAGAGGTTAGTGCACGTGCAAGCAGTGGTTTTCCTGTATAGTTAAAAATACAGAGACAAATTTCAATCTGGTGGGGGCGTATGTATCACTGAATTTCTAACGAGCCCCCAAATATAACAGTTAAACAAAAAATGTGTATTTACCATACCAGTACACGGTTGCACTGACCGTTTGGCCCTATTGGGATCACTCTTCATCCGTTGACCGTCGTCCGTCCGTCCGTCGTCGTTAACTTTCACTTCAAATGACTACTCCTCAGAAACCGCTTGGCCAATTTTAACCAAACTTCACATGGATGATCCTTAGATGAATTGTTTTTAGATTTGTTAAAATTAGGTCAGCGCGACATCCAAGATGGCCAGTGTATTAGGCAGAAATTCAAGAACTGGGTGTGCAAATATGCAAATAGGGTGTGCAATATAATTTGCTAATACGCATTATGCGCCAATTCGCGACAATTTGGTGTCTCTGGGGTAATTTATTTTAACAGATAAAGGTGAAAAAGGTGCATTTTAGAGCATCTTTCTTCTATAGATGTATACAAAACATAAACATATTGTGAAGTTATGTTTAGCAAAAAAAAACATATATATATTTTTTCCCCACCCACTCCTCCAAATATGGGCCGCGATTTTTCAAAAACGGCCGTGCAAAAGACGGCTGCACGGTTGGCTGGCAAATACACTGAAGATGGCTGCCATTACCATGTATGGTCGAAACCTTAAAAAATCTACTTCTCAAGAACTGCTATACAGATTTCGACAGTTCTTCTTTTAAAATGATCGCCAACGCCTAGACTATCAAAGTCCCCGCGATCAAAAAAGACCATGCCCCGGGGGTCCAAAGTTTGTATATTGTGATTTTGCATGTTTTCATAGACTTATATAGGAAAAAACTTTAAAAAATATCTTCTCTGAAACCACAAGGCACATAGTTCTCTCATGTATTACATGTAGCATCAGCTTATGATCCTCTACTAAATTTGTTCAAATGGTGACCCTCGGGTCAAATTTGGCCCTGCTCCGGGGATCACAATTTTACATAGACTCATATAGGATTTTTTTTCAAAAATCTTCTTCTCTGGAACTACAAGAGCCAGAGGTTTAATATTTTGCATTTGCTATAAGCTTATGACCCTCTACCAAGTTTGTTAAAATGATGACCCTGGGGTCACATTTGGCCTTGCCCCAGGGGTCACAAGTTTTATATAGCCTTCTATAGGGAAATACTTAAAAAATCCTCTTCTCTGAAACTACAAGAGCCAGAGTTTTAATATTTTGCATTTACTATAAGTTTATGGTCCTTTACCAAGTTTGTTCAAATGGTGACCTGGGGTCACATTTGGCCCCGCCCCAGAGGTCACATGTTTTTTACATAGGGAATTTATTTCTTCTCAGAAACAGCTTGGTAAATTTTGACCAAACTTCACATGGATAGTCCTTAGGTGAATGTTTTTCAAATTTGTTAAAATAAGTTAAACACGACATCCAAGATGGCCACCATAGAAAAATCTTGTTTGTTTTTTCTTAAGTCTGTATATAAAGGTTTGCATGTTTTACATAGACTTATATAGAGAAAACAAAAAAATCTTCTTCTTTAGAATTTGCAGCCACTCTGCAGTTCAGGGTGAGAAAGTTCTAGGCCCGTTCTCCATATTTTATCTCGATGTACATGGAGGATGAGCCTGGTATGTTCATTCCTGTTAGGCGCCATATAACCTTTCATGTGTTGGTACGCCTTAAAACCCCAATTCAATTCTTCTTTGAAATTACAAGAGCCAGAGGTTTGATGTTTTGCATTTGCTATAGACTTATGGTCCCCTACCAAGTTTGTTCAAATGGTGACCATGAAATGAAAAATAAAAAAAGCTTTTGTGTTATTATCATGTCTGTGTAATTCACACTACAAACAATAGCAAAGCGACGCAGGTTGAAAGAAAACAAATACGCATAAATATTGCGCAAATAACGGTAAATACAAAATGGATATGCACAATAATAATCCTATCAAACATCTTACATAGAATTAACTCGCTTTTATGGAGTTTCTATGTAAGTATTAACAGAACAGTAAAACGAAAGTAGAAACGTGCGGTTAATCGCATATATTTTCTTGACAAATCGGCTATGCTAATAACCGAAAACGACTGTACAGATTTTGCATGTTTTACATAGACTTATATAGGAAAAACTTAAAAAATCTTCTTTTAAATTGTTAGCATGGAGTTGTGGGTTTAAATTTTGGTTGAGGGTGTTGTTGTGTTATGCATTTGTAAAAAGGTATTGAAAGGACTTTAATGATGAAACCCCTTGATATACGAGCCATTTTAGCTTATTGAGCATCCACAGGTTCTCTTGTTCTTTAGTATTATTAATGAACGCTAACCCCTGGTCTAGCGAGTTTGCTTGTTTGAAGTCCCTGGGGTCAAAGATGGCTGCAACCCCTGGGTCCAAAGTTTGTATGTAGAGATTTTGCATGTTTTTACATAGACTTACATAAGAAAAGACTTAAAAACATCTTCAAGAGGACAAATTTTTCATCATTGCAAAGATCCTAAGGTGATCGATTTAGGGTCATTTTGGCGCTCTTGTTTTATATAGCAGCCCTTACCAACTTAAACAGCTTCTGTTTTTGATAAATGAATGTTATTATAATGTTTTACGTACATATTTCTAATTAAAAAGAAATATAGGTTAAGAAAATCCATACTGTATTACTTGTTTTATATCGAATTACTTCCCTTGGACCATTTCTATTTTTACCGAGTATTGGTATATACTGAAAGGAAAAAGAAACGCAATACGGGATCCGCTATATATTGTATATACTGCACACTTAATTCCATATATATTCCAAGGATATCCCAAAATGTTTTGTGAAAAAAAAAAGAGTTGCTGTTAGTTAGAGAAAGGACACAACTGTGATGTTGTAGAAGTTTTAATCACAGTACATGTTGTAACAAGAAATTCATAAATGTTGAAGTTCCTCTTTGAAAAATTGAGCCAGTTTAATACTGTATTTAACATAAAGTGTTTGCAAAATTTTGCATCCTAAGTTTGCTCACATGCTTGAGCCAAACGCATACTCTGTCAGTAATGAAACTTTGCAGGAATACTATTTGCTGTGTTAGGTATTGTTTTAGACTTTTTTCCAAAAGGAAAGATCTTACATAGCCATGTACCATTCGATTAACAGCAGCATATTGCACATACAATATATAGCGGAAAATCCCGTGTTGCGTTTCTTTTTCCTTTCAGTATATATAACTGAGTTCTTGTTATAGTACATGTTGTACTGTAGTTTGATTATAGCGCACATGAACAAATCATCTTAAATATGTGCATGTTTAACCCTTAACCCCCTACATATATATAGTGGACTGTTCTTTCTTTGAATTAAGACTATTCCATTTATGTGACAAAGGGGTGTTTTGGGGGAAGATGACTGATCAGAGTTACTCGAAGACTGATCTGAGTTTACAATGGACGCAAAGGCTAAGGGTTAATAATTTATTGAAGAGTTGGATAAAATTATATAATATGTGACAGTGTCTCTCATATCAGTTTTGTTCAACGAGTTTAAAAAAATCAATATTAAATCGGCACGAATGTGAGATTCTGTGGATCACGTAACTTCAAAAATGTCATATAATGTACATTTATTAATGTAACCGCCTATATATATATCGTCATATGATGACATCATATGTTTTAGAAGGAAAAAAAGCCCTGGTACGGTTTACTGTATGCTATTTTACAGACATATGAATGTTTGATTGAAAAAAACCACCTACTAAGCATATTGCCTAATGCTTCAGGTTTGGTTTCATTTTCATTGAGAGATGACTTAAAGTATATACATGTCTCGGTGTGTTCATGAAGGAGTTATAAATGGGTCATCTTCATCGTTAAGGTAACATCACTTGACGAAATATTACACTTGGCTTCTACTTCTCCAAATATGGATTCCGTGCTGGATACTCAACCAGTGGAATTCAGTACTCAACACTGTAACCCGTTTGGTTACAGGGCAATGAATAGGGCCACTGCAAATCCCGTTGGAGGGGAAGGCAAAGGGGTAGAACACCAACCCCACCCACCCTCAAATTCATGTTTGTTTTATCATTTTTTGTTCATACTCATTAAAGGTCTTCATCATGACCCCCTGCATTGTTTCAGGTGCCATCTCATTAAAATCACTAGACCAGTGGCAGAAAAACGTGTCTCCAGCGTAAATGTAGTGCCTACGATAGAATTTGCAGCAACTCTGCAGTTCAGGGTGAGACGGTTCTAGGCCCGTTCTCCATATTTTATCTGGATGTACATGGAGAATGAGCCTGGCATGTTCATTCCTGTTAGGCGCCATATAACCTTTCATGTCTTGGTGCGCCTGAAATCTCCAGTTCAGTTCAATTCAGTTATTAAAAGGGATATTATATCAGTTCTGGCGTCTGTTTTGTAAGATGTTTACTTCTTATAATTAGATTGTTTATTTAAAGAGTCTTTTTTTTTAAACTCAGGAACAGGTGATAACTTAAGCCAAAGTATACTGTATTTTCTCTAATAAATGCTCTCTTTCTTTAAAAATGTAAATCCCCTGCTTTTGTGGTAAAAATTGGGAGTTTTTTGGTCTAAAACAGTGCTCTAATGAAACAGCTGCTAACCCCATATTTAACCGAATAAATTATGTGTGAAAAAGAATCGACTTCTCATTCATAGTTAAAACTATTGACTAATATTATACCTGCCCACCACCAACATCCGAAAAGATCATTATTATAATAAACAGTACTGGAGTGGGTACAGGATTTGTGATTGGGGGTGCAAAATCTTTTAGTGGGGGCGCAAGTAAAAAAAAATAAAAAATGCTTTTGACATATGAATTTTTATAACTTTTCAGATTTTAGTGGGGTGATCCCAGCGCAGTTGGGGCGCATGCTGGGTGTGCACCCCTTGGATCTTCCCATGCAGTAAATGCCAAGCGGGATAAACGCCAAGCATTGTAACTGTCAAGTAGGGTAAATGTCAAGCGGGGCTTTTATTAGAGAAGATATGGAACTTTTAATCTATGCATTTTTTTTTAATGTGCAATAAATAATAAATGATGGAATTGAGGGCATTAGATCTCGGAGATGTTGTATAGTTGGATTCATTGTAAAACTTGTATTTTAAATACTTTTATTTATTAAACATTGTGCATGGTTTCATATACTTATATTGGAAACATGTTCAAGTCATAAAGTTTCTTTTATTATTAACTTAAAATTAGTTTAACTTTTAAAAAAAGGGATATTGCCATCGATTTATATGATTTGGAATTTATTCTGTAAATGTGTTAAAAATCATGTGCAATTACCAACTGTTACTGTACTATGAAGTTGTTCTGTAATTGTGTTGAAAGTCACGTGCAATTCATTATTTCCGACTGTATTTTGATTTTTTTCTGTAATCGTGTTTAAAGTGATGTGCAATTGCCAACTGTATTTTGAGTTTGTTCTGTTATTGTGTTAAAAGTCACGTAAAATTGTCAACTGTTTTTGAGCTTGTTCTGCAATAGACTAGTTGAGTTTGTTCTGTAATTGTCTTAAAAGTCACCTGCAATTTACAACTATATTATGAAGTTGTTCTGTAATAGACTAGGAGGTTATATATTGCAATCCGTAATGATAATAGTTTTGCCAACTGTATTTTAACAGGTTTAAATCAGGTAATATTGTATACTGAGTTGATATTGCCATTTGATAGTGCATGGTTTTGCCAGCTGTAGTTATACACCGGAAGATTTGCATCGTATTTCTTAGAGAGACACATGGCAAATTTAGTGTTTTAAAACTCATAGCGTCCCACTAGGTTTTGTGTCGCCTGCATAGCATGGCAGACACTTAGGGATCACTTTGTCTGTCGTCCGTCTGTCTGTCGTCGTCCGCGGTCGTCCGTCACACTTTAACCTGCAACCTAACCATGGCCATAACCTGAAAAGTATTGACCTATGTTCATCAACGTCACACACATCTTCATCATAAGCAAAGGGATGTTGTGCATGTCCAATAACTCTGACTTTCATTTTGGCAGAGTTATGCCTCTTTTCATAAAACTTTAAACTGCAACCTAACCTAGCTCATAACTGGGCAAAATATTGACCTAGAGTCATGAATCTTTATACAGTTCTTCCTTATCAATTATCCAATGCAGATGTATGCCTCTTTTTATAAACTTTAACACTTAAAAAAAAAAAGCTCCATTATTCATGAAGGATTGCACCCTGTCTTCAGATTTTATTGTTAGTTTATACTTGCTTAAATAAGCCCACGGCAGATGACACAAGTGTTCCGTGGAGGACCCGTCTAGTTCTACTAAAATCTCTTTCATTAAAACATAAATGGGACCCAAGGAAGACACTTTTGAAATAGAACACCCACCCATAGCACTTTTGAAATTGAACACCCACCCATAGTACTTTTGAAATTGAACACCCACCCATAGATGCAAAATTTAGTTTGAAGATCCAAATTTTTCAAAAAACAGGGTTCACCCATAGATATTTTGAGTGAATATAGGATTTATTTTCATTGAGAAGTGAGAAAACATATTTTAGTTTTCTCACTTACATATTTTAGTTTTCTCACTTCAAGATGAAAATAAATCCTATATTCACGACAAACCAACAAATATTCTATTTATTATGTGCAGAAAATTTATAATGCGCCAAAACACTGACGTCAGTAAAGTCGACAACTTAAACAACAACAGTTGCATGACGTCATTTTGAGTGAAAATATAATATAAATATATTTTCACATGTGAAATATAAACAATGAAAATAATTATAAGGTTTTATTTTAATCATAAAATCCACTATTTCACTGGAAAGTATGTAATAAAAATAGTTATTTGAAAAATTCAGAGCAAATAACTTTTACATATTACTAATGGTAGTTTCATCGGTCATATATTAAAACATACGTATACTGGAATAACAACGAAAACATGAAAACCCCAATTTTTTATTGGCTGTTGTTTAAATATTATATGCAAGCTGGATTAATATTCATCAAACTGTTGAGCACAAGAACCGGACTTGGACTCAAAATCTGATTTTTTTGCAAACCCGATCAACACAAAAGTATGGGTAAGAATTGTGATTTTCAGACATTTCCTGTTAAAGTATCTTTAAAATTACTCGTTTCTGCAAGTAAATATAGTAATTTGCTTGTAAAATTGTTTTTATTTGGATTTTAAAAAATTGAGATTTTGAATCAAATCCGATTTGTGTGCTCAAAAGTTTGATGAATATTAGGCCAGGTCTAAAAACAAAACGATACTGGATTAATAACACGAGATGCAATTGCTCTTGATACTTCTGTGTGTCAGATCTTGTGCATGTTTAGCATTTATTTACCCTGCAGTATTGCACTATCACTAGAGCAGTGGCAGAAAAACTATAACATGGCTCCAGCGTAAATGGATTGTCTACAATAGAATTTGCAGCAACTCTGAAGTTCAGGGTGAGAAGGTTCTAGGCCCTTTCGCCATATTTTATCTTGATGTACCTGGAGGATGAGCCCGGCATGTTCATTCCTGTTAGGCGCCATATAACCTTTCATGTGTTGGTGCGCCTCAAAACCCGAATTCAATTCAATTCAAAAAAGTATTGCACTAGGCATTTTAGCGAGCCGACCTCGGTTTTAAGTCTTATCTGAAGGACTGTTCACGTGAAATTCTTCGAGAAATTTCGAGAATTGATATAATTCGGTCCTAGCTGGGATAGAACGCACGATCCCTGGATTACTAAACCGAGATTCAAACCTTTACACCACGACGACAGGTACAGTTGTGTCAAATCGGTTACTATTCATAATTTTGGTAGAGCATCATCAAAAAAACTGACCAATCAGTGACCAGAAATAAGACATACATAATACATTCTGGTAGGTGATAAACTCGGTCTTTTTCCTTGATGTTCAACCAAATTTACTGTTAAAATTAAGGTATCTGCAATGTGATTCTTTTAAAACCCTGCATATTTCATGCACATTCATGCAAATCGATTCAATGCATGTACTTTCAAAATCAAAATCTTAAAAATTATCACCTTTTAACTCTGCCAAAGATTTTTATTTTACTATAGAATCTTAGGATAAAACCCGAGTAAGACAAATTTTATCACTTACTGAAAATAAGATAAAATCTCAACATCTCTGCAATAAAAAAATATGAATAGGCCAAATATAGAGATTCATTCAACCACAGACATATTAATGAAACACAGACAAAACAAAACATACACAAACGCATATGTTGACAATTTAGTTGAAACTTTGCAAATTTACAATAATACAGTAATTGAAGAAAAAAAATCATATGTGTACAAATAAAGGGTAACAATAATATATTGATAAGAAAAACAAATTGGGGTAAAAAAAACATATTAAAAAATGAAGGATAAAAAACCCAAATTGTAAAATCCTTATCTAGAGCTCTGTTTCCTAAATAAAACAAAAATGCCCATGGGATGATAGTTGAATGACAGACATATTAATAATATATGTAATTGTTATTAGGTCTGTCATGAATCAACTATCATCCCAAGGGCATTTTTGTTTTTCTTATCAATATATAGTCCATTAAAAAAAATCAAACTGGAAAGGATCAGATATAATGAGAGAATATTCAAAATGGAAATATCGTTTTATTTTATGTTCAAGTAAATTGATTATATTTATCTTCGAAAGAGATTGTATTTGTTTTACTTATAATACACATACAATGTTCTCATATTTTGCAAATTTTGGGTCATTTAGTGACAGTTGTTGTGGTTCTAAAGATATAAAGCACAGACAAATGCTGTATAGATATATATTACTCTTCTCTTTTTTGCTGATGATGTGTCCCTAACAAATTAACAATTACTTGTTATGAAAATAAATAAACTGTGCTCGCTGCTGAGCTATATATGAACTTAAGGAAAATAGTCTGAAAACTGCTAAAAATGAGAAAACAGTTGATTTGCTTGAAGGGAGACATTGCAATGTTGATTTTTAGCTCTAACGATCAGAGATCAGCAAAGCTTATGCCGTGGTGCGGCGTCCGTCCATCCGTCCGTCTGTCTGTCCGTCCGTAAACTTTTTTTGTAGCGACTACTCCTCTGAAACTACTGAATGGATTTTCATGAAACTTTACAGAAATGTTGCCCATGAAGTCTACTTGATCCTAGCAATAATTCATGTTGAGGTGAAATCCAAGATGGCCACCAAATCTAAAAATAGATTTTTAAAAAACATGTTTGTAGCGACTACTTCTTGAAAACTAAGTGATATTGATATGGGACTTTTTCTAAAATGATCAGCATGACATGATGTTGGTCCTTGTCGAAAATCGTTTTGATTCGACGTTAAACATGGCTGCCGGCCATCTTTTTTTACATAGAGTTATTTAGTAAAAACTTGTAACGACTACTTCTCTGAAACTACTCGACGGATTTCCATGAAACTTCACAGGATTGTTGCTCTTCATGTCTCATTGATACTAGCAAAATTTCAAGTCGGCCGGAAATTTAAGATGGCTGCCATGGCTAAAATAGATTTTCAAAATACAAGTTTGTAGCGACTACTTCTTGAAAACTATAAGTGATATTGATATGGGACTTTTTCTTAAATGATGTTGATCCTTGTCAAAAATTATTTTGATGCGACGTTAAACATATTGGCCGCCAGCGGCCATCTTTGTTTACATAGTGTTATATAATGAAAACTTGTAGCGACTACTCCTCTGAAACTACCTGACGGATTTTCATGAAACTTCATACAAATGTTGCTCTTGATGTCTAATTGATCCTAGCAAAATTTCAGGTCGGCCGGAAATTTAAAATGGCCACCATGGCTAAAAATAGTTTTTCAAAATTTGCAACATCCTGTTAGTATATCTACATATATTTCATTTTTGCAGTCATTAATATTACTTGTTATAATAGTTCAAAGCAAATTGCGTATTTTTAACTGTTGATTATATTGCTAGATCAAACTTCAAGATTGCCATATGTGCCCCTTTTATAAATGGCCTGATTTGTGAGGATCTTTAAGGCTGTAATTATGAGTTTTAATTAATGATTCAAAATAGAAATTTAAAATGTGTGCGTTATCAGCTTCAGTATTGGGGGCCAATTTTGCCCCTTATCATACATGTAGCTTGTCCTCTAGTTGTAGATTTGTTCAAAGAAACTAACCCGCCAAATAACGTGAAAATTACACTATCAAAACTCTATCCAGGTGTTCAGGTCATACAATATGTGCTGATTAAAAGCAAAAGTTTATGCACTGGTTCTAAGTTTACCCATGACTGAATATACGTAAAATGAATTATGGGTTGGTAATTCTTAATTCGATGCTCCAGTTTCGGGATTTGACCTTGCTGGTTAAAACAGTTTATATTGTGTCTGTAGAGTTTGGATTTTCAATATATATATATATACCTCTTGATCTGTAGGTTTAGAAACGGTATATATGATGTAAAATTTGACTGTTGTTGGCGGGAGAGCTACTTTAAAGTATAATAAAATTACTTCAAGTAATTTTTAATACCAATTAAAATATATTGAAAAAAAAAATAGTAGCCTAAATACACCTTTGATTTGTAGCAGGGACAGTATAATTACAATTATGCAAGTATTTATTGTTGTGTGTGGATATAAGATTTATGTGCATATCCTTTTTAGTCATTTTGTATTTCTTTTGAGAAAGTAAATATTTGTAGTATGTATCATGGATCTGAGTTTTTCCTTTTACACTTCCATGAACCGTGTGTTCGTCTGTCCACCAGGCCTGCCAAACCCAATTATCTGGATTTTTTATTTTCTCTACGGATTTAAGTGAACAATCTCCGGATTTTCCATCAAACAAAAAAAAATATCATGATTTGATAGCAACATTTCAACAGTTTATCAACTATTTCCTGCATCGGTCCTGTTACGTTCACTAGTCGGCGATGCAAAGAAGAGTAAATCAATGGGGTCATCAGTGTAATGCACTGACAGAATATAAAATAAACATGTTAATACATAATTACATGTAGTTCCTTCAGTGACATAGCAGCATGTACAATAGCAGCAATATATCTGGCTTCTTTAATTGTTCAGCCTGTTTGAAATGGTCCAAATTTGTTCAAATGGTGACCCTGGGGTCACATTTGGCCCCGCCTCAGGGGTTACATCTTTTATATAGACTTCTATAGGGAAATACTTAAAAAATATTCTTCTCTTAAATTACAAGAGCCTTTTGCATCTGCTATAAGCTTATCGTCCTTTACCAAGTTTGTTCAAATGGTGAACCTGGGGTTGTCAAATTTGACCTCGCCCCAGGGGTCACATGTTTTACATAAGACTTCTATAGGAAATACTTAAAAAAAAATCTTGAAACTACAAGAGTCAGAGGGTTAATATTTTGAATTTACTATAAGCTTATGGTCCTCTATTAATCCTGTTCAAATGGTGACAAAGTAAATGGTCAATCCGAGTAAGTTATTAAAATCATAGCAAATCAGTAAACGATCAGTTATGTCAACCCGAGTTATTCAAATCATAGTAATTTATCAATACTGTCGATCCGAGTAAGTTATAAATATCATAGTAAATGGTCAATACTGTCAATCGGAGTAAGTTATAAATATCATAGTAAATGGTCAATACTGTCAATCCGAGTAAGTTATAAATATCATAGTAAATGATCAATACTGTCAATCCGAGTAAGTTATTAAAATCGTAGTAAATTATCAATACTGTCAATCCGAGTAAGTTATTAAAATCGTAGTAAATTATCAATACTGTCAATCCGAGTAAGTTATTAAAATCATAGTAAATTATCAATACTGTCAATCCGAGTAAGTTATTAAAATCATAGTAAATTATCAATACTGTCAATTCGAGTAAGTTATAAAAATCATAGTAAATTATCAATACTGTCAATCCGAGTAAGTTATTAAAATCATAGTAAATTATCAATACTGTCAATGCAAGTAAGTTATAAAAATCATAGTAAATTATCAATACTGTCAATCCGAGTAAGTTATTAAAATCGTAGTAAATTATCAATACTGTCAATTCGAGTAAGTTATAAAAATCATAGTAAATTATCAATACTGTCAATGCGAGTACTTTACTAAAATAAAAGTAAATGGTCAATCCGAGTAAGTTATTAAAATCATAATAAATCAGTAAACGATCAATTATGTCAACCCGAGTAAGTTATAAAAATCATAGTAAATACTGCATACTGTCAATCCGAGTAAGTTATTATAATCATAGTAAATGCTCAATACTGTCAATCGGAGTAAGTTATTAAAATCATAGTAAATCAGTAAACGATCAATTATGTCAATCCGAGTAAGTTATTATAATCATAGTAAATACTGCATACTGTCAATCCGAGTAAGTTATTATAATCATAGTAAATTATCAATACTGTCAATCTGAGTAAGTTATTAAAATCATAGTAAGTACTGCATACTGTCAATCTGAGTAAGTTATTAAAATCATAGTAAATGCTCAATACTGTCAATCCGAGTAAGTTATTATAATCATAGTAAATTATCAATTCTGTCAATCCGAGTAAGTTATTAAAATCATAGTAAATTATCAATACTGCCATTCCGAGTAAGTTATTAAAATCATAGTAAGTACTGCATACTGTCAATCCGAGTAAGTTATTAAAATCATAGTAAATGCTCAATACTGTCAATCCGAGTAAGTTATTATAATCATAGTAAATTATCAATTCTGTCAATCCGAGTAAGTTATTATAATCATAGTAAATTATCAATTCTGTCAATCTGAGTAAGTTATTAAAATCATAGTAAATTATCAATACTGCCATTCCGAGTAAGTTATTAAAATCATAGTAAGTACTGCATACTGTCAATCCGAGTAAGTTATTAAAATCATAGTAAATGCTCAATACTGTCAATCGGAGTAAGTTATTAAAATCAGTAAATGGTCAATTCTGTCAATCTGAGTAAGTTATTAAAATCATAGTAAATTATCAATACTGCCATTCCGAGTAAGTTATTAAAATCATAGTAAATGCTCAATTCTGTCAATCGGAGTAAGTTATTAAAATCATAGTAAATTATCAATACTGTCAATGCCATTAAGTTATAAAAATCATAGTAAGTACTGCATACTGTCAATCCGAGTAAGTTATTAAAATCATAGTAAATGCTCAATACTGTCAATCGGAGTAAGTTATTAAAATCATAGTAAATGCTCAATACTGTCAATCGGAGTAAGTTATTATAATCATAGTAAATTATCAATTCTGTCAATCTCGAGTAAGTTCATTAAAATCATAGTAAATTATCAATACTGCCATTCCGAGTAAGTTATTAAAATCATAGTAAGTACTGCATACTGTCAATCGAGTAGTTATTAAAATCATAGTAAATGCTCAATACTGTCAATCGGAGTAAGTTATTAAAATCATAGTAAATTATCAATACTGCCATTCCGAGTAAGTTATTAAAATCATAGTAAGTACTGCATACTGTCAATCCGAGTAAGTTATTAAAATCATAGTAAATGCTCAATACTGTCAATCCGAGTAAGTTATTAAAATCATAGTAAATCAGTAAATGGTCAATTCTGTCAATCTGAGTAAATTATTAAATCATAGTAAATTATCAATACTGCCATTCCAAGTAAGTTATTAAAATCATAGTAAATTATCATACTGTCAATCGGAGTAAGTTATTAAAATCATAGTAAATTATCAATACTGTCAATCCCAGTTAGTTATTAAAATCATAGTAAATGCTCAATACTGTCAATCGAGTAAAGTTATTAAAATCATAGTAAATCAGTAAATGGTCAATTCTGTCAATCTGAGTAAGTTATTAAAATCATAGTAAATTATCAATACTGCATTCCAAGTAAGTTATTAAAATCATAGTAAATGCTCATACTGTCAATCGGAGTAAGTTATTAATATCATAGTAAATTATCAATACTGTCAATTAGAGTAAGTTATAAAATTCATAGTAAATTATCAATACTGCCAATGCGAGTACATTACTAAAATCAAAGTAAATGGTCAATACTGTCATCGGAGTAAGTTTTAAAATCATAGTAAATTATCAATACTGACAATCCGAGTAAGTTATTAAAATCGTAGTAAATTATCAATACTGTCAATCCGAGTAAGTTATTAAAATCATAGTAAATTATCAATACTGTCAATCCGAGTAAGTTATTAAAATCATAGTAAATTATCAATACTGTCAATCCGAGTAAGTTATTAAAATCATAGTAAATTATCAATACTGCCATTCCAAGTAAGTTATTAAAATCATACTAAATGCTCAATACTGTCAATCGGAGTAAGTTAATAAATTGATAGTAAATTATCAATACTGCCATTCCAAGTAAGTTATTAAAATCATAGTAAATTATCAATACTGTCAATCCGAGTAAGTTATTAAAATCAGAGTAAATTATCAATACTGCCAATCCGAGTAAGTTATTAAAATCATAGTAAATGCTCAATACTGTCAATCGGAGTAAGTTTTAAAATCATAGTCAATGCTCAATACTGTCAATGCCATTAAGTTATAAAATCATAGTAAATTATCAATACTGTCAATTAGAGTAAGTTATAAAATTCATAGTAAATTATCAATACTGCCAATGCGAGTACATACTAAAATCAAAGTAAATGGTCAGTCGGGGTAAGTTATTATAATCGTAGTAAATTATCAATACTGTCAATCCGAGTAAATTATTAAAATCATAGTAAATCAGTAAATGGTCAATTCTGTCAATCTGAGTAAGTTATTAAAATCATAGTAAATTATCAATACTGCCATTCCAAGTAAGTTATTAAAATCATAGTAAATACTGCATACTGTCAATCCGAGTAAGTTATTAAAATCATAGTAAATGCTCAATACTGTCAATCGGAGTAAGTTATTAAAATCATAGTAAATCAGTTAAATGGTCAATTCTGTCAATCTGAGTAAGTTATTAAAATCATAGTAAATTATCAATACTGCCATTCCGAGTAAGTTATTAAAATCATAGTAAATTATCAATACTGTCAATCGGAGTAAGTTATTAAAATCATAGTAAAGTATCAATACTGCCATTCCAAGTAAGTTATTAAAATCATAGTAAATGATCAATTCTGTCAATCGGAGTAAGTTATTAAAATCATAGTAAATTATCAATACTGCCATTCCAAGTAAGTTATTAAAATCATAGTAAATGCTCAATACTGTCAATCGGAGTAAGTTATTAAAATCATAGTAAAGTATCAATACTGCCATTCCAAGTAAGTTATTAAAATCATAGTAAATGATCAATTCTGTCAATCGGAGTAAGTTATTAAAATCATAGTAAATTATCAATACTGCCAATTCGAGTAAGTTATTAAAATCATAGTAAATGCTCAATACTGTCAATCGGAGTAAGTTATTAAAATCATAGTAAATCAGTAAATGGTCAATTCTGTCAATCTGAGTAAGTTATTAAAATCATAGTAAATTATCAATACTGCCATTCCAAGGAAGTTATTAAAATCATAGTAAATGCTCAATACTGTCAATTAGAGTAAGTTATTAAAATCATCGTAAATTATCAATACTGTCAATCCGAGTAAGTTATTAAAATCATAGTAAATGCTCAATACTGTCAATCCGAGTAAGTTATTAAAATCATAGTAAATCAGTAAATTATCAATACTGTCAATCGGAGTAAGTTATTAAAATCATAGTAAATTATCAATACTGCCAATCCGAGTAAGTTATTAAAATCATAGTAAATGCTCAATACTGTCAATCGGAGTAAGTTATTAAAATCATAGTAAATCAGTAAATGGTCAATTCTGTCAATCTGAGTAAGTTATTAAAATCATAGTAAATTATCAATACTGCCATTCCAAGGAAGTTATTAAAATCATAGTAAATGCTCAATACTGTCAATTAGAGTAAGTTATTAAAATCATAGTAAATTATCAATACTGTCAATTAGAGTAAGTTATCAAATTCATAGTAAATTATCATTACTGCCAATGCGAGTACATTACTAAAATCAAAGTAAATGGTCATTCGGGGTAAGTTATTATAATCATAGTAAATTATCAATACTGCCAATCCGAGTAAGTTATTAAAATCATAGTAAATGCTCAATACTGTCAATCCGAGTAAGTTATTAAAATCATAGTAAATCAGTAAATTATCAATACTGTCAATCGGAGTAAGTTATTAAAATCATAGTAAATTATCAATACTGCCAATCCGAGTAAGTTATTAAAATCATAGTAAATGCTCAATACTGTCAATCGGAGTAAGTTATTAAAATCATAGTAAATCAGTAAATGGTCAATTCTGTCAATCTGAGTAAGTTATTAAAATCATAGTAAATTATCAATACTGCCATTCCAAGGAAGTTATTAAAATCATAGTAAATGCTCAATACTGTCAATTAGAGTAAGTTATTAAAATCATAGTAAATTATCAATACTGTCAATTAGAGTAAGTTATCAAATTCATAGTAAATTATCATTACTGCCAATGCGAGTACATTACTAAAATCAAAGTAAATGGTCATTCGGGGTAAGTTATTATAATCATAGTAAATTATCAATACTGTCAATCCGAGTAAGTTATTAAAATCATAGTAAATCAGTAAATGGTCAATTCTGTCAATCTGAGTAAGTTATTAAAATCATAGTAAATTATCAATACTGCCATTCCAAATAAGTTATTAAAATCATAGTAAATGCTCAATACTGTCAATCGGAGTAAGTTATTAAAATCATAGTAAATGCTCAATACTGCCATTCCGAGTAAGTTATTAAAATCATAGTAAATACTGCATTCTGTCAATCCGAGTAAGTTATTAAAATTATAGTAAATGCTCAATAATGTCAATCGGAGTAAGTTATTAAAATCATAGTAAATCAGTAAATGGTCAATTCTGTCAATCTGAGTAAGTTATTAAAATCATAGTAAATTATCAATACTGCCATTCCAAGTAAGTTATTAAAATCATAGTATATGCTCAATACTGTCAATCGGAGTAAGTTATTAAAATCATAGTAAATGCTCAATACTGTCAATCGGAGTAAGTTATTAAAATCATAGTAAATTATCAATACTGCCATTCCGAGTAAGTTATTAAAATCATAGTAAATACTGCATACTGTCAATCCGAGTAAGTTATTAAAATCATAGTAAATGCTCAATACTGTCAATCCGAGTAAGTTATTAAAATCATAGTAAATTATCAATACTGCCATTCCGAGTAAGTTATTAAAATCATAGTAAATACTGCATACTGTCAATCCGAGTAAGTTATTAAAATCATAGTAAATGCTCAATACTGTCAATCCGAGTAAGTTATTAAAATCATAGTAAATGCTCAATAATGTCAATCCGAGTAAGTTATTAAAATCATAGTAAATGCTCAATACTGTCAATCCGAGTAAGTTATTAAAATCATAGTAAATGCTCAATACTGTCAATCCGAGTAAGTTATTAAAATCATAGTAAATTATCAATACTGTCAATCCGAGTAAGTTATTGAAATCATAGTAAATTATCAATACTGTCAATCCGAGTAAGTTATTAAAATCATAGTAAATGCTCAATACTGTCAGTCCGAGTAAGTTATTAAAATCATAGTAAATGCTCAATAATGTCAATCCGAGTAAGTTATTAAAATCATAGTAAATGCTCAATACTGTTAATCCGAGTAAGTTATTAAAATCATAGTAAATGCTCAATACTGTTAATCCGAGTAAGTTATTAAAATCATAGTAAATTATCAATACTGTCAGTCCGAGTAAGTTATTAAAATCGTAGTAAATTATCAATACTGTCAATCCGAGTAAGTTATTAAAATCATAGTAAATTATCAATACTGTCAGTCCGAGTAAGTTATTAAAATCATAGTAAATTATCAATACTGTCAGTCCGAGTAAGTTATTAAAATCATAGTAAATGCTCAATACTGTCAGTCCGAGTAAGTTATTAAAATCATAGTAAATGCTCAATACTGTTAATCCGAGTAAGTTATTAAAATCATAGTAAATGCTCAATACTGTTAATCCGAGTAAGTTATTAAAATCATAGTAAATTATCAATACTGTCAATCCGAGTAAGTTATTAAAATCGTAGTAAATTATCAATACTGTCAATCCGAGTAAGTTATTAAAATCATAGTAAATGCTCAATACTGTTAATCCGAGTAAGTTATTAAAATCATAGTAAATTATCAATACTGTCAATCCGAGTAAGTTATTAAAATCGTAGTAAATTATCAATACTGTCAATCGGAGTAAGTTATTAAAATCATAGTAAATTATCAATACTGCCATTCCGAGTAAGTTATTAAAATCATAGTAAATACTGCATACTGTCAATCCGAGTAAGTTATTAAAATCATAGTAAATTATCAATACTGTCAATCCGAGTAAGTTATTAAAATCATAGTAAATTATCAATACTGTCAGTCAGAGTAAGTTATTAAAATCATAGTAAATTATCAATACTGTCAATCCGAGTAAGTTATTAAAATCATAGTAAATTATCAATTCTGTCAATCCGAGTAAGTTATTAAAATCATAGTAAATGCTCAATACTGTCAATCCGAGTAAGTTATTAAAATCATAGTAAATTATCAATACTGTCAATCCGAGTAAGTTATTGAAATCATAGTAAATGCTCAATACTGTCAATCCGAGTAAGTTATTAAAATCATAGTAAATGCTCAATACTGTCAATCCGAGTAAGTTATTAAAATCATAGTAAATCAGTAAATGGTCAATTCTGTCAATCTGAGTAAGTTATTAAAATCATAGTAAATGCTCAATAATGTCAATCCGAGTAAGTTATTAAAATCATAGTAAATGCTCAATAATGTCAATCCGAGTAAGTTATTAAAATCATAGTAAATGCTCAATACTGTCAATCCGAGTAAGTTATTAAAATCATAGTAAATCAGTAAATGGTCAATTCTGTCAATCTGAGTAAGTTATTAAAATCATAGTAAATGCTCAATACTGTCAATCCGAGTAAGTTATTAAAATCATAGTAAATGCTCAATACTGTCAATCCGAGTAAGTTATTGAAATCATAGTAAATGCTCAATACTGTCAATCCGAGTAAGTTATTAAAATCATAGTAAATCAGTAAATGGTCAATACTGTCAATCCGAGTAAGTTATTGAAATCATAGTAAATGCTCAATACTGTCAATCCGAGTAAGTTATTAAAATCATAGTAAATGCTCAATACTGTCAATCCGAGTAAGTTATTGAAATCATAGTAAATGCTCAATACTGTCAATCCGAGTAAGTTATTGAAATCATAGTAAATGCTCAATACTGTCAATCCGAGTAAGTTATTAAAATCATAGTAAATGCTCAATACTGTCAATCCGAGTAAGTTATTGAAATCATAGTAAATGCTCAATACTGTCAATCCGAGTAAGTTATTGAAATCATAGTAAATGCTCAATACTGTCAATCCGAGTAAGTTATTGAAATCGTAGTAAATGCTCAATAATGTCAATCCGAGTAAGTTATTAAAATCATAGTAAATGCTCAATACTGTCAATCCGAGTAAGTTATTGAAATCATAGTAAATGCTCAATAATGTCAATCCGAGTAAGTTATTAAAATCATAGTAAATGCTCAATAATGTCAATCCGAGTAAGTTATTAAAATCATAGTAAATGCTCAATAATGTCAATCCGAGTAAGTTATTAAAATCATAGTAAGTTATCAATACTGCCATTCCAAGTAAGTTAATAAAATCATAGTAAATTATCAATACTGTGAATCCGAGTAAGTTAATAAAATCATAGTAAATTATCAATACTGTCAATCCGAGTAAGTTATTAAAATCATAGTAAATGCTCAATAATGTCAATCCGAGTAAGTTATTAAAATCATAGTAAATGCTCAATACTGTCAATCCGAGTAAGTTATTGAAATCATAGTAAATGCTCAATACTGTCAATCCGAGTAAGTTATTAAAATCATAGTAAATGCTCAATAATGTCAATCCGAGTAAGTTATTAAAATCATAGTAAATGCTCAATAATGTCAATCCGAGTAAGTTATTAAAATCATAGTAAATTATCAATACTGCCATTCCAAGTAAGTTAATAAAATCATAGTAAATTATCAATACTGTGAATCCGAGTAAGTTATTAAAATCATAGTAAATGCTCAATACTGTCAATCGGAGTAAGTTATTAAAATCGTAGTAATTGATCAATATTGTCAATCGAAGTAAGTTATTAAAATCATAGTAAATTATCAATACTGTCAATCCGAGTAAGTTATTAAAATCATAGTAAATTATCAATACTGTCAATCCGAGTAAGTTATTAAAATCATAGTAAATTATCAATACTGTCAATCCGAGTAAGTTATTAAAATCATAGTAAATTATCAATACTGTCAATCTGAGTAAGTTATTAAAATCATAGTAAATTATCAATACTGTCAATCCGAGTAAGTTATTAAAATCATAGTAAATGCTCAATACTGTCAATCGGAGTAAGTTATTAAAATCATAGTAAATTATCAATACTGCCATTCCAAGTAAGTTATTAAAATCATAGTAAATTATCAATACTGTCAATCTGAGTAAGTTATTAAAATCATAGTAAATGCTCAATACTGTCAAATTGAGTAAGTTATTAAAATCATAGTAAATTATCAATACTGCCATTCCTAGTAAGTTATTAAAATCATAGTAAATGCTCAATACTGTCAATCGGAGTAAGTTATTAAAATCATAGTAAATTATCAATACTGCCATTCCGAGTAAGTTATTAAAATCATAGTAAATACTGCATACTGTCAATCCGAGTAAGTTATTAAAATCATAGTAAATGCTCAATACTGTCAATCGGAGTAAGTTATTAAAATCATAGTAAATCAGTAAATGGTCAATTCTGTCAATCTGAGTAAGTTATTAAAATCATAGTAAATTATCAATACTGCCATTCCGAGTAAGTTATTAAAATCATAGTAAATGGTCAATTCTGTCAATAGGAGTAAGTTATTAAAATCATAGTAAATTATCAATACTGTCAATCCCATTATAAAGTATAAGTTATAAAAATCATAGTAAATTATCAATACTGTCAATTAGAGTAAGTTATAAAATTCATAGTAAATTATCATTTCTGCCAATGCGAGTACATTACTAAAATCAAAGTAAATGGTCAGTCGGGGTAAGTTATTATAATCATAGTAAATTATCAATACTGTCAATCCGAGTAAGTTATTAAAATCATAGTAAATCAGTAAATGGTCAATTCTGTCAATCTGAGTAAGTTATTAAAATCATAGTAAATTATCAATACTGCCATTCCAAGTAAGTTATTAAAATCATAGTAAATGCTCAATACTGTCAATCGGAGTAAGTTATTAAAATCATAGTAAATTATCAATACTGTCAATGCCATTAAGTTATAAAAATCATAGTAAATACTGCATACTGTCAATCCGAGTAAGTTATTAAAATCATAGAAAATGCTCAATACTGTCAATCCGAGTAAGTTATTAAAATCATAGTTAATGGTCAATTCTGTCAATCGGAATAAGTTATTAAAATCATAGAAAATTATCAATACTGCCATTCCGAGTAAGTTATTAAAATCATAGTTAATGGTCAATTCTGTCAATCGGAATAAGTTATTAAAATCATAGTAAATGCTCAATACTGTCAATCCTAGTAAGTTATTAAAATCATAGTAAATTATCAATACTGCCAATCCGAGTAAGTTATTAAAATCATAGTAAATGCTCAATACTGTCAATCGGAGTAAGTTATTAAAATCATAGTAAATTATCAATACTGTCAATTAGAGTAAGTTATAAAATTCATAGTAAATTATCAATACTGCCAATGCGAGTACATTACTAAAATCAAAGTAAATGGTCAGTCGGGGTAAGTTATTATAATCGTAGTAAATTATCAATACTGTCAATCCGAGTAAGTTATTAAAATCATAGTTAATCAGTAAATGGTCAATTCTGTCAATCTGAGTAAGTTATTAAAATCATAGTAAATTATCAATACTGCCATTCCAAGTAAGTTATTAAAATCATAGTAAATGCTCAATACTGTCAATCGGAGTAAGTTATTAAAATCCTCTCGAATATTTTTATTTTTATATGACTTTATATACCCTTGTCCAAAACTTTTTTTACCGAGTATATAATGTATATTTAAGAAATAGAAAATCGTTTACTGTGAATTATCGTTTAATATATCACGGTTTGGAGTTCAATTGTAAACAATAATTTCACGAGCCCAAAGATCGAGTGAAATTATTGTTGACAGCTGAACGACAAACCGTGATATATTATAGATAATTCACCGTAAACGATGTTCTATTTCTATTCTAATACCCCACACAATGTGAAAATAACGCACACATCTGAAATCTTTCGCATTGCTTTGCTTGCTCTCCTAACGTTGCATACGTTACAATGCTTATTCTCCTAACGTTGCAAAAATTACAGTGATATATCGTTCAATATAACGAGATATTTTAAACTAGGCTATATAGTGCGGGTGTATTAGAATACAAAATAATGTTTAAAATTTATTTTTTAGCATTAATCGTGATCCGCTGACTTTGTTTGGGGTAATTTTATTGCACAACATTGCGCGTAACGTCACGTAGTTTATGACGCCGTCGTGACGTAGGGGATGATTCCCATAACAAACTGAAGTTGACCAATCAGCGGATGGTGATTTATTTTGTCCAGACCTCGTTTTGATGTCACAAATTTTAAAGGAGAATTTTACTCCAGACCATTGTGTGGACTTTTTTGAGAGAAGTCTCGCGAGAGGTCTGGATGAGCGAGACTAGCTTTACTCCAGACCATCGTATGGACCTTTTTAGAGAAGTCTCGCGAGAGGTCTGGATGATCGAGACTAGGTCTGTCTGAACGTATCGTAAGCTACACCATGCACATAATTTGTAATAAATGTTTTACTGTGTACACAGTGATTCGGCCCTCATTTGCATATATAATTCACTAGTGTATTGCAATATACTGTTCATGACTTTCTTACACTCCCAGTATATATATGTGATAAAATCAAAAGTGTGTTAAGCTAATACTGTTTCATATATAACATCGTTGTTCATCCAAACACGTCAAGGTATTTATTTTAATTTGCACAGTGTAATAGTAGTTTGACTACATGTTTAACAAATCGCTTTTTTAAGTACTTTAATCACCTTCTTAACACTGTGGCGTTTAAGTTCAATATCGATTTTAAAACATATCACGGTTATTTTATCACAAATGTATGTATATGCTCTTGCGGCATTCACGATGGTTTTGTACCGACAATAATGTAACATCGTTTTGAATTCTGATAGGTGCGGGTTCGTGAAAGATGGATAGAACTTCATATTAGCAATCAGTAATAAACTGAATAGATGTTTTATATGTTCCAAAATGTGCTATTTGACGAATTTATGGTACCATTGTTTGCATTGTCATTTATTAGAATGTCAATAGATTGTGTTATACCTCCCGAGATATTTCTTACATTTATGAAACGTGTCAAAGGACGGCATGTAATGAGTGGACGTTCGTGTAATAATTATTTCAGTCTGATAATACTATATGTGTATAGCTTTTCTCCATAGTAAAACACACAATGCACCTTGTACATTGAAACCTTAAAACTTGTGAAAGTAATGATATTCTAAACAAACCAAGCTGTACTGCTCTGTTGTCCCATGCATTATTACTTTATATGTATAACCCTGATTTATCTATATTTAATGCAGAGTACGTCTAAGCTTATTGTTAGTATACTTAAAAGTTGAACTAAATTCTTCTGTTGATAGGAGTTCCTGGAGAAATACAAAGTGACGAATACACATTTTAGTTTGATGAACGGGCATCTTAAATGCCGATTTTACCTTAATTTGGTATGGACTCAGTTGACATTACGCGCATGTATATAACATATTGACATTTTGTAACAAATGCGATATATGCCACAGACAATATAGATGTTATTCCAATAAGTGACCAATAATCAACATTAGTATGCATTTCGTGGTGATGTACGCAATGACGGAATGAGTTCCCTATTTATTTTGAAATAATCTTAAACAGACAGTTAGAAGTGACAGCGTGTTGTATTTCTTTCTGACATTCTATTTCTAATATGTGTTTTCCCTTGGTCTGTTTGGTTTAATTAATTCTATAATTAAAATCATGTTAATATTGTAAAAAGTGGATATAAAAATCGAACAGGAAAAGTAACATTCAAAGACGACAGTCAACCACAAACGCACACAGAAACAAAGAACAACGTTAAAGACGAATTAAAGGCCAAATCAGACATCACAAACACAAAAGGGTTGACAATAGGGCTACCGCCTTGGAACGGTCAGTGGTAAAAAAGGCCGCTGGGGTTTAAACCAGGTTCCAAGGCAGCATTAATAGGAAATATAAGTAAAACACAAAGATGCTCGTGTATATATAAATACAAACAAATATAGCCTAGAAAGCCACAAAGAAGGTACCCAGAGCAACAAGACAACAAACCATTGAGGGCACGACAAGAAAGATTGCAGACAAACATAAAATCGCACATGTTTAGATTTTTGTTAACTTTTTACAAATTATGATAAATTAAATGCATAATGTCATTACAATTAATTTTTAGTTCACAGTCAAATACCAGTTAACTAATGCTTAATAACCAATGTATGGGATACGCGCTGTGATATTCTGATGTCGGTCTGCATACGCGACAGATTTAGATGTGTATGCGACAGATGTCGGTGTTGTATTATATTAAAGAGGAAACAAATTTCCATAAGTCTGTATCATGATTGGTATGCCCGTGACAAATCTATGTGTAAACGGCTCGGGTGGTAAACATGCTTAATATTTATGTGTTATATATTAACTTCCTTTCTCAGTTAGCATATTTCTCTGAGCGGGATTCTTCATTTTTAATATATGTGTACTTATGTATTGATGTATGTATATTTGTCAAAATTAGCATGAAATGTAGTTTTTTTAAATGATTTAGTTATATTCAAGAGATATTCACGTGAGAGGCATTGTTTTATTTCTCTGACATTTTCTTTATGTATTACCTTATTTCACCTCCCCTTCTTTAATTCTTTACATGTATCACTGATATTATTATTACTGCCAAGCATATTTTTTCACGAGAATCTATATGGCGTTAAATGTATCGATGAGAAAATACTTTATGTTCAGTTCTTACTTGTACTTTCCTTACATGGTGATGTTGTTGTTAGACATTTCTTGAAATTAAAAAAAAATAACTGACGTGATTTTCGAAAAATTATAATTACTATTTTAGTTGTGTTCTAGCCTAATCGGAACATATACGTATGGCACAATACGATAAATATATTTAACAACATCATATGAATTAATATTAATGATTTATGCACAAAAATAGCCGATTCGTTGAGTTGTCTCTACAAAACTATTTCATTAACAATAATTAAAACGATTATTTGATGGGATCAGGTTTAGTGCCTACGTATACTAAATATGCAACTGAAACGCATTATGATGGTTTTACTATACTGAGCAAACATAGAAACGTCCCCAAAATTACCCATAGATTTAGACACAATGAAATTATATTTTATTTAATCTTATATGCCAATACCTTTGTTAAAGGCCAACACTGTCATGAAAACAATTTTCTTTGAATCAAACTTGTGGGCAAATTTATACCCCTTGATTTGGTTTAAACAGCATTTCCGGGTCTTGTGGTTAAAACTTTGAGTTAACACAGTTTTGTTATATTGAAATAAACAGAGAATAACCTCATCACCACACAAACAGAGAAAAGACGCTGATCTTTTCACTAATTTTTGCGCCATACAGCTTTCAAGAACGAATATTTTTAGATTACCTCCCTTTATAATAAAAATATAGTGATTTCGCAATTTTAATAAAACATGTTTTAGCAGCAACAGGCAAACTTTGGTTTTTGATAATTATTAATATTGATCAGAATGATTGAGTGATAAGTATAAAATTATGAAATTATATCTAGATTGGTGTACAAAGTGTAACAAAGTCAACCCTATGCAAATCACAGCTTAAACGAGGGACGTTTCTATTTTTGCTGAGTATACTATTTGGATTTACAGCCATTATTCTTCCAGATCGCCTACAGTCGCTTTGAAAATATGGTAGATAAGTATATAAGAAGATTATGTTTTTTTTTCTAAGGAGGGTATGGTTCGAACAGGTGTATGTATCTCCTATTTTTGGGGGAACATTTGTTTTTAAAATTGTTAACGAAATTAAGTTACAAACCTCGCCTCTCACCAATGCGAGTTATAATCCCACTGGAAGCTCAAACTGTGAGAAAGTGTCGATTTTTACGAATAGCGGAAGGTATATCAGTACTGGTTCTACCCAGGAAAAATGGGGCTTCTACCACAAAACATAATCTACCATCGTATATGGCCTAAAATGTGCTAAAACTGACGTTAAACACCATTCAAACAAACTGAATATATATTCCTGTTACCTAAGATTGGTTGTGCTGTTCTGTTTTACGTGCTTGAAGATGAGAGACTAATTGATTTACTTCGCGACCTTAAAAGGACACACTGCAATCTCGATTATTCTTTTAAAAAAATGCGTCATATCTTTGCTATTTTTGCAAATCCTGCATTAATATTCAAAGCAAATTGCTTTTGCATCTCATTTACTGTTATAAAAGTAAAATTTAAATAATTATATGAAAGCAGGCGTAAAGTCAAAATGATACTGAATTAAGTAATCAAAGTGATACATGTTTGTGCTAGATACAAACAAGCCGTGTATCCCTTTAAGAGTAGCTAAATATACTCAAGAGTGGCTATAGCATTCGCCTAACTGCACGAAATTTATTTTCCAGAAAACGAAACTACAGGCGACGTTACCAACTCTTCTCAGAAATTAACGGTATGTTTTAATAAGTGCTTATTAAAGGGACTTCTGGCAATAATTTAGCATTATCAAGCATTAAAATATGCTCTCGATTCATTAATACAATATCGTTTGACTTAAAATCATATATTTAAATACAATTTAGAGTTTTCAACTTTTCGTCGTTATTCTACCATATTTGAATATATTATTGGTGAAATGTAATATATCAGCTCGTTGCATTTCAGTAACCCTAGTCTGTATACTTTGTTGTTATTGAGATGCAGTCGAGAAGTCGAAATTATATTAAACAAGAGGCCCAAGAGGGCCTGTTGACGCTCAACTGGCTAAAACGGCTCTATCAAGGGTTGTCGTCATAAAATTCACATCAGTACTTCTTTTAAAACATTGCAAAAAAAGACAGAAAACAATAACACCCACAACGGAAACTTAAACCATTGACCCATGCTAACAATTTAAACAAGAGGCCCTAGTTCTAATTTGGTATGGTTATTTAGGGACTCGATGCACAGCAATTGTTTAAATAGGTTTTGAACGCCTGTAGAGTGGCCCCTTTATGCAGGCGGTCAAACCCCATTTTATAAAATTGGTTTGCCTCGAGTCCCTAAATAACCATACTTAATTAGAACTAGGGGTTGTTTTTTGTAAAAACAGATGTCTCCACTACAGGGAAAAGGGCCATAAATCCGCCAAAAATCATTCAACTGAAACACGACGAAGGTATGTGCAACCTGGCGCTGATTTCATCAACATACTTAAGTATATACTTAGCTACTTAAAAACTTAAATTTAAGTTTTTATTCTAAGTTTTCCAATGATTAATCGTAGCATAATCTGTCATATAATATTCAAATTATTGTATTTAAGCTTAACCGTAAAAGGAGGTTGAACTTGTTTTATTTTTAGGCATATGTTGCGGTAAATCTGCGAATAATTATATTGGTATAAGGATTTAGCTCTAGGCAGCAGAGCTTATAGGATGGCGAGGTGTTCGTCGTCCGTCGTCAGTCGTCGTCCATAGTCGTCCGTTAACTTTTGTTTTGTGAACACGATAGGGCCTTCATTATTTATCCGATCTTTAACAAACTTTGCGAGGGTCTTTATATCAATGAAAGCTCGGACAAATTCGAAAACTATGCTAAATCGGATTAGTTTCACCGGAGTTATGGCCCTTGGTTTTCTGAAAAATGCCCTATTTTGCCTTGTGAACATTCGTGCACCTTCATTTATTTTTTGATCTTTACCAAAATTGCTCAGAGTGTTAATATCAATGAAAGCTCGGAAACGTTCGAACACCAGCAATATCGGATAAGTTTCACTGGAATTATGGCCCTTGATTTTCTGAAAAATGCCATATGTTGCCTTGTGAACACTCTAGCACCTTCATTTTTTTTTTTAACTTTACCAAACTTGCATAGATTGTTAATATCAATGACAGCTCGGACAAGTTCGGAAACCAACCTTACCAATAACACCGGAGTTATGGCCCTTGATTTAGTTAAAATGCTGCATTTTGCCTCGTTAAGATGATAGGGCCTTTATTTTTGATCCGATCTTTACCGAACTTTACCAGATGTTTAATATCAATGAAAGCTTAGACAAGTTCGTAAACCAGCCAAAACGGATTAGTGACACCAGAGTAATGGCCCTTGATTTAGTTAAAACGCTGTATTTTGTCTCGTTAAGACGATAGGGCCTGTATTTGGCCGGATTTCAACAAAACTTTGCAGCGATGATCAGGGTCAAGCCTAGTTGTGCCGTCATAGGCGTAGCCAGGTTTTCAAAATGTATAAGCACAGCGGAAAAATACATTTGGGGAAGGGTAGTGAGGGGGGGGGGGGGGGTCCGGGGGGCCTCCCCCCGAAAAAAAAAAAATAAGGAAGGAAATTGTGCATTCTGAGGCACCTTTCTGGCGTTTTATTATGCTTGGCTAGGCCCTTGGCCGTGTTCCGGTTGAAGTATTTTGGCGGAGTTATGGCCCTTTAACGGTTTTAGTACACACACTCTTTCCAGACTAGTTCTCCTGAACCCCTGGCCGGATTTCAAAGAAAACTGTGCAGAAATGATCAGTACCAAGCCTAGTTGTGCATATCATCGCTGGGTTCGGGTTGAAAGATTTTCGGCGGAGTTATGGCCCTTTAACGGTTTTAATGCACAAACATTTTCCGGACTAGTTCTCCTGAACCCCTGGCCGGATTTCATCGAAAGTTGGCAAGTTTTTGATTAATAACAAGCCCAGTTGAGCATATTGTCGCCGTGTTCCGGTTAAATGATTTTCGGCGGAGGTTTTGGCCCTTTAAAGGTTTTAATACACACAAACTTTGTCCAGATTAGTCTCTTCTGAACTCCTGGCCGGATTTTAGCGAAACATTTTACGGATGATCAGTACCAAGCATGGTAACGCACTTCATCGCCGTGTTCCGGTTTAATGAATTTTGGCAGAGTAATGACCCTTTAAAGGTTTTAATACACAAACTTTGTCCGGACTAGTTCTCCTGGACCCTTGGCCGGATTTCAGTGAAACTTGACAGAGCTGATAAATACCAAGCCTAGTTACGTATATCATCGCCGTGTTCCGGTTGAATAATTTTTGACAGAGTTATGGTCCCTTATACACAAATTTTAACCGGACTAGTTGTCCTGAACCCCTGCCTGGATTTCAATGAAACTTGGCAGGAATGATCAATAACAAGCATAGTTGCGCATATCATCGTTGTGTTCCGGTTGAATGATTTTTGGTGGAGTTGTGACTCTTTAAGGGTTTTAATACACAAACTTTGTCTGGACTGGTTCGCCTTAACAACGGTCGGCTTTCAATGCAACTTGATTGCGTATATCATTGTCTTGTTCCGGTTGAATGCTTTTTGGCAGAGTTATGGCCCTTTAAAGGTTTTAATGAACAGACTTTGTTCCGACTAGTTCTCCTGATCCTTGGCCAGATTTCAACAAAACTTGGTAGGGATGATCATTACCAAGCCTAGTTGCGCATATCAGATGAATGATTTTCGGCGGATTTATGGCCCTTTCCCAGTGGAGAGACATGTGTTTTTACTGAAAACAACCTCTAGTTCTAATTGGTATAGTTGTTTAGGGACTTGAGACAAAACATAATTATATAAAATGAGTTTGACCGCCTGCATAAAGGGGCCTCTCTACAGGGGTGCACTTTGGAGAACTTGCAGTAATTTATTATAACGGCGTTTCCGCCTTGTGATGCTTACTCCTTCCATAACCTTTGATATTTCATATACATGTGTGGTGTATTTCTTAGTGAAGATGCGTAGTAAGTTTTCGTATTTTGGTTTCGTCTGCTGGGGTCCCCTAGGGGATAATCGGGTAAAAAAAGAAACACAATTTATTTTCTTGTCCAAATGTGGATGCATTTATAAAACTCTAGAGTAAAGGGACCCCTCTACATGGGTACTTGGGGACTTGCAGTAATTTATTTTCGATTGCGATATTACTCAATGCAGGGCAAATGTTTCTTTCATATGTGCCACATCAACTAATTCCACCCACCCCTCCCCACCCATTGCCCAACACAACTCCATAAAGCAAGTAGAGCGGTACAGGCCCTCTAGGGCCTCTTTTACAATAGTTATTTACGGAGAGCAAAACACTCGTAAATGTAAGTTCATTATTTTTAGCTAAGGTCAGTAGGGCATATGTCATGGTATTTTGTCCGTCGTCCGTCCGTCGACCGTCGTCCGTCTGTCGTCCGTTAACTTTTTGATGTCAACACTCTAGCAAATTCGTTTTTTATCCGATCTTTACCAAACTTTACCAGATTATTATTATCAATGAAAATTCGAAAACCAGCCAGATTGGACTAGAAACACCGGAGTTATTGCCCTTGAATTCACGAAAAGTGCTAAATTTTGTCTTGTCAATACTCTAGCGCCTCCAATTTTCATTCGATCTTTAACAAACTTTACCAGATGATTAATATCAATGCATGCTCGGAAGTTTAAAAACCAGCCAGATCGGACCTGCAGCACTAGAGTTATTGCCCTTGAATTAACAACAATTGCTATATTTTGTCTTGTCCACACTCTAGCGCCTCCATTTGTCATCCGATCGTCACCAAATTTTACCAGATTTTTAATATCTATAAACGTTTAGGCGATTTTGACAACCAGCTAGGTCGGACTAGTAACACCGGAGTTATTGCCCTTGAATTAACGAAAATTGCTATATGTTGTCTTTTCAACACTCTAGCGCCTCCATTTTTCATCCGGTCTTTACCAAACTTTACCAGATTATTATTATCAATGAAAGCTCGGACGAGTTTGAAAGACAGCCAGATCGAACCAGTAACACAGGAGCTATTGCCCTTGAACTAACGCAAAATTCTATATTGTCTTATCAACACTCTAGCGCCTCCTTTTTTCATCCGATCTTTAACAAACTTTACCAGATTATTAATATCAATGAATGCTTGGAAGAGTTCGAAAGCCAGCAGATCGGACCAGTAACACCAGAGTTATTGCTATTGAATTGCTAAACGTTCAGCAAATCTTGGCAAGGATGATCAGTATCAAGCCTAGTTGTGCATATCGTCACCATGTCACCATGTTCATTTGAATGAGATTTGGCAGAATTATGGCCCTTTAAAGGTTTTACTACGCACACTTTGTCCGGTTTGTGTTTGTTGCTTCCAAGGGATCACCTTTTCAGTATTTATTTTAATACACAAACATTGTCCAGACTTGTCCCTTCTGAACTCCTGCATGAATTTCAGGTATGATCAGTGCCTAGTTGTGCATATCATCACCGTGTTCCGGTTGAAAGTTTTTTTGGCGGAGTTATGACCCTTTAAAGGTTTTAGTACACAAACGTCGTCCGGACTAGTTCTCCTGAACCCCAGACGGATTTCAGAGAAACATTGCATGGATGATCAGTACCAAGCCTAGTTGTGCATATCATCACCGTGTTCCGGTTGAAAGATTTTAGCGGAGTTATAGCCCTTTAAAGGTTTGAATACACACATTTGTTCTGGACTAGTTCTGCTGAACCCCTGGCCGGATTTCAGCGAAATTTGGCAAGGATGATCAGTAACAGGCCTAATTGTGCATACGTCGCCGTGTTCCGGTTGAAAGATTGACAGGAATGATCAGTACCAAGCCTAGTTGCGCAAGTCATTGCCATGTTCCGATTGTTGACATAGTAATGGCCCTTTATACACAAACTTTATCTGGACTAGTCCTCCTCAACCCGAACGTCTGGCTGGATTTCAACGAAACTTCGCAAAAATATTCAGTACCAAGCATATCGTTGTCGTGTTCCGGTTGAATGATATTTGATGGAGCTATGGCTCTTTAAAACGTTTTAATACACACACTTTGTCCGGAATAGTTCTCCTCAACCCCCAATCGGCTTTCAACGAGATTTGGTTGCGTTTATCATTGTCTTGTTCAGGTTGAATGATTGTTGGTGGAGTTATGGCCCTTTGAAGGGTTTAATACAAAAGCTTTGTCCCGACTACTTCTCCTGATCCCCTGCCTGGATTTCCACGAAACTTGGTACGGATGAACAAGCATGGCGCCGATTTCACCAACAATTCCTTAAGTTATACTTAAATACGTAACAAAACACTTAACTAACTTACGTCACTAAGTAAAATTAGCAGAAATGTGTTTCACCAATATAAATTAAGTTTCTACTTAAGAACTTAGCTAAGTAAAACCTTAAAAACTGAATTAAATATATCTATTATGCAAACAGTGTAAATAAAGTACATTCAGTTTTCATGGAACCAGTCAAAAGTCATGATCACCAAGATGCTTGAAAAAGATCCTAGCAACCAATCTCCACACACGCATGGTAACTGCTTCTTTTCTGATCATCATTTTTGATAAAAAAAAGCATTTTAACTGTAACTGACCTTTGTTTTAAGTATTAAGTGATGTTGCATATACAGTTGTGTACATGTGTGCCGTTTATGGACATGAACTTGTGAACAATGTTGAAGTAAATAGAAGAATTATATTGTCTATGGGACTTCCCATTGTAATGTTAGCTTGCCGAAAATCCTTGAATACAAAAGGTGTTTTGAGATTTACTGTGTTCTGCGAAAGCTGCATTTCCTGTTCGACTTTTATACTTATTTCTATTATGATTTAAATCATGGCAGAATGGCGGCATGGATATCAATTTGCTTACACCTAGTATTGTGTATATACATTCACGTGACTGATATATAAGCCAGTCCACACCCGCGACGTGAAAAATGCATGGGTCCTTTTGCATTATGATAAAGTGTGTTTCGCATCCTCATACCATTATTTAAATCCATTGCCTCCGTTAAAACAAATGCAGTCGTTATATCAAACTATGTGTTACGCGTAACATATATACATATATACAGCCAATGAAATGAACTGCTTACAGCGTAACATAACTCTACGCAAAATGAAGCAAGTCAATATTCAAGAAAACCTGCAGAAGAAGAATGCCTTACAATGTCTACTAGTAACGGAGGTTGAGTATGGTTTCTGATCTCATTGTCCATATCTTTCAACGATAAGCTGAACTAGAGTAAGCAAAACGTAAGCAAAGTAAACATCGCTATCGTTGGTGGCTGAATTGTGCCATGTCGTGTTGTCGTTTAGCGGGCAAGGGTGCAAACACGGCAAAACGACGAATTGACAAATATTTGCCTGTCGTATTGGGGGTGACAACTCGCCAAAACACATTTTTGCGAGACCTACACGACAAGGAAGGGCGGCAGTTTCCAATCAACATGGTAAAACTCAGCCACCATTCCACTATGTTTTAATAATTTTATTCCGGTTGTCATAGGTTTATCATGTTCAATGTGTGTCAAAACAATGAAGAAAAGCAGCAAATTCCTTTATGATTATAGTTCTTTTCGTAAAACTATACACTCAACAAAATTTCTAAGTATCCAGTTGTATAATGGTTTTAATTTATTTCTATGAAAACAAATGGACTTCAAAGCTTTACAAGTTGTTCATGTGATCAGAGCATATTCACCACGTTAAACAGATAAAACGATTTTCTGTAAACTATCTAATACATATGTTGTTTATGCAATATTTCCACCCTTCATTGCTCGCTTCAAAGACTTTTAAGGAAATTGGCGGCAGGTATTTTATTTTGACTTACGATAAAAACTATCGTAGGTTGTTTCATAAAACAGGGCCCAAAGAAATACAACAGTTTATAAAGAAATACACAAAGCATTACGAATAGTATTATCATATTTCCTAAGTGGGTCCTTAGGAATTTTGACTCGTACATATTAGTTTCTTTTTCACATTTTCTTAAAATAGCTAGACCTCTGCCAAACGGACTGCGCCGGGTTTATAAAAGGTCATCCCAATGTTAACTGTTTCACTTTCGGTATCGATTTTTTGAAGATTATAGCAGCTATTTAAAACACGGCAATAAATCGTGTTGCACAACAAGCATTCTCATTGGCTGATAAGCCTAGCGGATAGAAACATATATAGTCATCGTACTTATACGAGAAGTTGCAAAGCGAATGTTATCATTGTGTATGCTGATAATTTGAATGTTCATCTGCTTAAACTGCAGAATGGCGAGATGGATATTATTTTTGGTAGTTTTGTTTGTGTGTGCGAACTTGGTTGTATCATCACAAAAAGCAAGCAAACAGACGCAAATTGATGTTTTGAGAGAACGAATGGAGACAGTAATAACGCAGGCAATGGATTTCAGGAATGATATGAACGATTTATGGGATGTCGTCAACAAGACATTGTATCAAGAAAACCAAGACCGGGACAATACAGAGCGAATACAAGTGGCACATACATATGATAATACAAATGTTTCAGATGTGATACGACTGGGCAATGTCAGCTATGCTATGTCTCTCTTGAATACGTTGGATGTCAAACTGAGATTCATTGAAAACGGATTTAAGGATGAAAAGAGTGCGATTCGAAACATGTTGAATAAAATAACTGAAAATATTCAGGTATCTTCCAAAAGCGTGAAAGACAGAATTAATAAACTAGATGAACACCAAAAAGATGAACATCAGATGTCGCTGACCAGAGACAAAGACATACAGGTCTTGCGATTCTCTGTCAATGAGACAGGACAAACTATATCTACACAGGCTGAAGAGATGCACGCATTGCAGACGAAGTACTTGGACTTAAAGGCGTTGCTCGATACGGAGAAAAAAACGTTAAATGATGTTTCTGTCGCCACAGATACGCAAATACATGCCTTACAATCATCCTTGGGTGAAATCAAAACCGCATTACCTACACAAACTGAAGAAATAGCAATGCTCAAGTCCGAGATCTCCAAGCTAAACGCGCTGATCATCAGTGAGAACAAAGCATTAAAATATGAAATTCTAACCCGATTCATGGAATGGTATCGGTTTCGAAATTCATTGTTCAAACATTTCAACGATAAGCTCCACTGGAACGACGCGATGACTAAGTGTAACAGTTACGGTGGATATCTGGCTGAAATAAGTGACGCCGCTGAAATGAATTTTGTACTTAGGCTTGGTTTATCTCACGAATTTTGGCTCGGTGGGACAGATGCAGCGAGGGAAGGTGTGTGGATATGGAGGCACAGTGGTGAACGTTTATCTTATACAAATTGGCATGTAGGTGAACCAAATAATGACAGACTTAACGAAGACTGCTTAACGGCAAAGCCTTCAAGCAAAGATGGTAAATACTGGAACGATGTACCATGCAGTTCGACGCCGATGATGTACGTCTGCGAGAAAAGCTTATAAACGTTCAGTAAAATAAAAACAAAGTTAAGTTCCACAAAGTTCGACGATTCTGACGAATCACAAAATGTTATGCATTTTAAGAATTGGAACGATGTATCACACAGCTTGGTGTCATTGATGTACGTTTGTGAGAAAAACTTATTAAATGATCAGTGCAACAAAACGAAGTAACTTTCAGTATATGATTACACAACTTTGGAGAATAACAACATTGTCAACTTATAAATGTCGACTAATAGTCGACTAATTATTTACATCCTGGTGTTTAAAGGGATTGGAAGCGATCTAAAAACGGTGTCAATCCAAAGGACTAGATATGATAAGGGCCCATTTTGGCCCCTATTTAAATTTTGTTAAAATATAGGTATTTTGCCAAACATCTATGCATATTTTATCAAAATTTAAAAGAATAATTATAATGTTGGCTTATCTCATTTTTCAAAAAGTAAGATGTTTACAAGGTATGTATGTCTTTTTAAGAAATTACTTAAAATAGTAGGCTATAGGAAGAAAAATTCAAGCAATCTTGCTCTTATTGTCGTTGTTAATAATGTTTGTACTGTAAAAGTGGTTGCTAATGAATTATAAGGGAGATAACTCTGTTTCAGTCTTGATTTTAACCAAAATTGCGACTTTTCTCAATATTAACTTATTTTTGTTAACCTTGCAGAAATACTTGTTGTGTATTCTTATTATTTGATATTAGTATTTCTAAACGTGTGTTGGTTAGTGTGAACGTAAGGTGTAAATGTCTTATAATATTGCCGGTAATCATGGCAACAGTAGTTTAAATGAGTTTTTTTTTCACCAAATATTCCTTTTCCTTTAAGATTTTCATTTCCTTTTTGTTTAGAAGCAATGGGGTCATTTCAGATATGTATAGAGTTGTCCTTGTTTTACGCATACTTAGTTGATATCATTTCATTGTTACCATGACAATAGGCAATCTGAATAAGTTTCCTTAAAAGAAGTGATACTCTGTTAAGAAATATTTATCTACATACATGTTAGGTGATACTATTTTTTACTGCTGTATATAAAATAACAGTATCCGTAACCATGGCAACAGTATGCAATCACAGTCGGAATTGCTGTTTCAAAAATTGTAATTATAAATATTCAACTACAATTATTTAAAGGGACACTAGGCAATCAATTATCAAACATTGAAATTAGCGTCTCGATTTATTTAGACAGTATCATTTTGACATGAGCCCTGCTTGGATATAATTAAATAAAATGATGAGTTTTCTTGTTTTAAAACGGTGTAACGTATATAACTTAAATATTTGTTTCTCCGTGGTCGAGGGGTTAAACCTTCTCGCTTCTCACCGCTGCGGGTTCGAATCCTACTGGGAACTCGGCTTATGAGAAAGTGTCGATTCTAACGTATGGCGGGAGGTATACAGTACTGGTTCTACCCAGGAACAATGACTGTCATATATTTTCTAAAATGTGCTAAAGAAGATGTAAAACCATTCAAACAAACAAATCAAATATTTAAATCAATTAACTTTATTTGACTTAGATATGCAAATGTGTTCAATTTTTTGATTTTAACTTATCTGTCCCATTGAGGACATGGTAAAGCCTCATAGAATGGATCAATAGACGCCATGTATAATAATTCCTATTGCATTGGCGTATATGCAGGGAATAGTACACATGTGACCAAAAGATAGGTGAAGGTCATTCATTATAACTTTTTTATATTAATGTTCAGTACTCATCTAGATGACTTTTTTGTATGTGTATGAAGTGTTAAAGGTCAAGGTCTTATGATTACAATGAAACAAACTGAAGTTCACCAAGACCTTCACCTTCGATCTTCTGGTTTAAGCATTAATCAGCATCTGAGCAACCTCGAAGGAAACACACCTACAAAGCTGCATGCACATACATTATGTAGGACTTTTCATAACGAGCAGAAACCATTTTAAAGGGACTGGAGGCAATCTGGAATAGTTATTGGTGTTAATGGAAATGTTTGGTCTGGAAAACTCATTTACTGTAGGTGTTTGTTTGCTAAATCATAAATCTTAATTTGAATGGGATTTATATTGGTAATAGTTGTACATATAATTCAAATAAAGTGTATTTTGATCACAAAATAAGAAATCACAAGAATTTTAAAGCATCCTATGAATTTACATTAGTGATAAATACATCGAATATCAGCAGAGTCGGCTAGTTTTCTTGACCAGACACTTTCATTAACAATAATAAAAGTGTATGGGTCATGGGGCTTAGTTTAGAGTATGCACATTGAATAGGAAAGTGAAACACACTATGATGGTTTTATTTGTATTTGGATCCACACCCATATTTCTTCCAGACCACAAAGGTCATATCATGTCAGGTATAAAGCTTTTTACTATTGGCATAATTATACTTGAATGTGTTTTGCTAAAAATCTCAAGTTTCTCGATGTCATTTTTAATTATATACAGTAGTAGTAACAATATACGAGGTACTTTGGACTTTATTTGCAGTGCATTGTTCAATACATGCAGTAAAGTTTGCAATATACGTGGTACTTGAACCAATATAGGTGGTACTTTCGGCTTTATATGCAGTGCATCGTTCTATATATGCGGTATTGTTTTCAACGTATGTGGTACTTTAACCCATACTGGTTGTGTACCAGTTATCGTCATTCACCCGATTTCGTCATTATCAATAAAACGCTTGATGTTGTGATTATTTTTTTATCCCGTTTTACAAATCACTACAAACTATCATTAGACGATTGGAGAGGAAACAATACTTAGAAATGTTAACATACACTCTCAAACCCACCCGTTTATGTGTGTGTGTGTGTATTTCTAAGGATTATAGTCCCTCCACCTACGACAGGCGTCCTACCTGACGATTATAGGCACACTGTCTGGACTTTTATCTGTGTGTTGTTGTGTGATGTGGTGATATGTCTACTTGAAGCAGCGAACTCATTGGTTTCTTTATAGTGCTGCCACACTGGAATACCACGCCGTAGTAGACATGATACCCCCAACCGCCAGTCACATTATTCTGACACTGGTCAATCAGTCGCAGCACTACCCATTATTTGCTCGTCAGGCAAGGGTTACAAGTGACTACTCCATTTTTAAAGTCTTTGGTATGACGCGGTCAGGGGACTCGAACCCACGACCTCCCGAATGCAAGGCAGACGCTATAACCACTACACCACAATGCTTCGGTACCAACCCGTTTAACTACATACATACCGTTATAAACAAAACACAATCGGGGGAATCATGCTAATGCAAATGCGCAGGAAAGATTTTCTTTTAAAAAAACACAATCGGGGGAATCATGCTAATGCGCATGCGCAGGAAAGATTTTCTTTTAAAATGTCTGACGCTTTACCTCGAACCATTGAATCAATTGTGCGTGCTCAAAAAACTAAAAGCATATGCTAAACATTTCTGCCAAGGGAAATAACGAGTACTCGTCAATCAAATTAAATTTGGCGAACAGTTATTTCCCTTTAAATTATGAACGTCGAAAGTGAAGTAAATTACACCTGATGGTAAAGCCGAAAAGTTTTTAAATTGTAACTTGTTTTCTAAATATTTGTTATGTGTATTCAAATGCAATGGTATATTTATGTTTCAATTAATAACTACAAATGCTTTCATCATCCCAAATATGGGTTATTTGGTATTAATCTGAAGATGACGATAACTACTACATTCAGCTCATATGACCAGCACAATTCAGTCTATATTTATCAAAGGTCACGTGACACTTATCAAAGGTAACGTGACATCTGATACCGAGAATAGAAACAGTGTAAACACAGAATATTTACGGCAAAGAGGTAAGCCTCTACCGGAAAAAATATTTATGCGCTGACTATTTTAGATTTAGATATATTAACGAACCGACATAAAAATGACGATATCTGGTACACAGCCAGTATACGTGGTACTCTGGGCTTTATATGCAGTACAACTTTTAATATATGCAGTAGAATTGTTAATATACGTGGTGCTGTTACATTATATGCACATTTCAATATATGCAGTAGTATTTTCAATATACGTGGTGCTTAATTTATTTATTTATGTTTGGTGCAACGCGCAAGATACGTGGTGCATGTAACTCTATATGCAGTGCTTATACCTTTATGTTCAGTGCATTCAACCTTATGTTGATGAGGTTCACTTTTCCGGAAATACTATGGACATTTCCGACAATAACCGAAATAGGATATATCGCAAGAGCAGTAAGTTCTTGTGCTCACAACTGTGAAAAATGTCGTCTCTATGGAACGCCGGAGCTGTCTTCGGTATTGACATAATGGACGGTTCAAACGTATCCTCATCGGTTGACTTGTAATTCTAATTGTTTGACTTGTCATTATGGTTGGTTCACTTGTCTTTCTGATTGGTTGACTTGCCATTATGGTTGGTTGCCTTGTCATTATTGTTGGTTGACTTGCCATTTTGATCGGTTGACTTGTCATCCTAATCGGTTGACTTGCCATTCTGGTTGGTTGACTTGTCATTCTGGTTGGTTGACTTTCCATAATGGTTGGTTGACTTGTCATCCTGATTGGTTGACTTGTGATCGGTTGACTTGTCATCCCAATCTGTTGACTTGCCATTATGGTTGGTTGACTTGTCATCCTGATTGGTTGACTTGTGATCGGTTGACTTGTCATCCTAATCGGTTGACTTGCCATCATAATCGGTCGACTTGCCATTCTAGTTGGTCGACTTGACATTCCGGTTGGTTGACCTGCCATTATGGTTGGTTGACTTGTCATCCTGATTGGATGACTTGTCATTATGGTTGGTTGACTTGTCATCCAGATCGGTTGAATTGTCATCTTGATCGGTTGACTTGTCATCCTATTCGATTGACTTGACATTCTGGTTGGTTGACTTGTCATCCATATCGATTGACTTGTCATATTGATCGGTTGACTTGTCATCCTGATCAGTTGAATTGTCATTCTGGTTGGTTGACTTGACATTATGGTTGTTTGACTTGTCATCCTGATTAGTCGACTTGTAATTATGGTTGGTTGGCTTGTCATCCTGATCGGTTGACTTGTCATTCTAATTGGTTGACTTGTCGTTATGGTTGGTTGACTTGTCATTCTGATCGGTTGACTTGTCATCCTGATCAGTTGAATTGTCATTCTGGTTGGTTGACTTGACATTATGGTTGTTTTGACTTGTCATCCTGATTAGTCGACTTGTAATTATGGTTGGTTGGCTTGTCATCCTGATCGGTTGACTTGTCATTCTAATTGGTTGACTTGTCATTATGGTTGGTTGACTTTTCATTCTGATCGGTTGACTTGTCATCTTGATCGGTTGACTTGTCATCCTGCCAGGGCGGTTGAGTTGTCATTATGTTGCCTCTAATGTGGTTCACTCGGTCGCCTCACTTTGCTTCCAATACATGGTAGCAATGGTGCATATAATAAATGATCTCTGTCTTTTATTATAAATATTGAAAAAACGAAAGAACACAAGCTTTTTATTGTAAAATCTTTTAGTTGCATCTTTTCGTGTGGCCGTATCTAACATTACATCACAAACTATATAACTTATTTTTTTCGAAATCTTTTTGCAATCAATATTGAAACAAAATGAAACTATTCATTGCCATACGGACCTAGACCACCATTATTTTTACATGGGGTTGTTAATAAATACCTACCAGAAAAAATCCAATCCTAACTATGCTGGCCATATAACACACACAATGTAGTATCAGTCATGCCCAGTGCAACACAAAAATGGGCCTTAGATGATTCGCTGACCTGCTTTTTTCCCCAAAATATTTTCCAAACTGAAAGTAAACGCCTTTTAAATTCTGAGGTCAAAATGACAAAAATACACTTCAAACTGTGCTTCACAAAATGTAGTGCAGCATGTCAAGCTTTCCTTCAATTTTCATGCGGTTTTTGCTAGAAGCAAGTTAAATGTTTCAGAAATAAAGGAAAACATTCAATACATACCAGCCTTGTGTCTTTGGCCACTTCTATGCGATAAAGTTTGTGTAGAATGGAGCATAACTCTGTCAAAACAAATGAACAGCAATACGGTGACGACATGAGCAACTAGGTTTTGTACTGATCATCCCTGCCAAGTTTCGTTGAAATCCGGCCAGGAGTTCAGGAGAACTAGACTGTACAACGTTAGTGTATTAAAACATTTAAAGGGCCATAACTCTGCCAAAATTCATTAAACCGGAACACGACGATGACATACGAAACTAGGCTTGGTAATGATCATCCCTGCAAAGTTTCGTTGAAATCCGGCCAAGGGTTCAGGAGAACTAGTCCGGACAAAGTTTGTGTATTAAAACCTTTAAAGGGTCATTACTCTGCCAAAATTCATTAAACTGGAACACGGCGATGACGTGCGTAACCAGGCTTGGTACTGATCATCCCTAAAATGTTTCGCTGAAATCCGGCCAGGAGTTCAGAAGAGACTAATGTGGACAATGTTTGTGTGTATTAAAACCTTTAAAGGGCCAAAAACTCCGTCAAAAATCATTTAAGCGGATCCCATCGATGATACACAACTAGGCTTGGTACTGCTCATTTCTGCACTGTTTTCTTTGAAATCCGGCCAGGGGTTCAGGAGAACTAGTCTGGAAAGAGTGTGTGTACTAAAACCGTTAAAGGGCCATAACTCTGCCAAAATCTTTCAACCGGAACACGGTGACGATATGCACAACTAGGCTTGATACTGATCATCCCTGCAAAGTTTTGTTGAAATCCGGCCAAATACAGGTCCTATCGTCTTAACGAGGCAAAATACAGCGTTTTTAACTAAATCAAGGGCCATTACTCTGGTGTCACTAATCCGATTTGGCGGGTTTACGAACTTGTCCAAGCTTTCATTGATATTAAAAATCTGGTAAAGTTCGGTAAAGATCGGATCAAAAATAAAGGCCCTATCATCTTAACGAGGCAAAATGCAGCATTTTAACTAAATCAAGGGCCATAACTCCGGTGTTATTGGTAAACTTGTCCGATCTGTCATTGATATTAACAATCAATGCAAGTTTTGTAAAAATGAAAAAGAAATGAAGGTGCTAGAGTGTTCACAGGGCAAAATATGGCATTTTTTAGAAAATCAAGGGCCATAATTCCGGTGAAACTAATCCGATATAGCTGGTTTTCGAACTTTTCCGAGCTTTCATTGATATTAACACTCTGAGCAAGTTTGGTAAAGATCAAAAATAAATGAAGGTGCAAGATAGGCATTTTTCAGAAAATCAAGGGCCATAACTCCGGTGAAACTAATCCGATCTAGCATAGTTTTTGAATTTATCAGAGCTTTCATTGATATAAAGATCCTCGCAAAGTTTGTTAAAGATCCGATAAATAATGAAGGCCCTATCGTGTTCACAAGGCAAATGTTAACGGACGACTACGGAAGACGACGGACGACGGACAACTCGCCATCCCATAAGCTCTGCTGGCCATTGGCCAGTAGAGCTAAAACCTTATGCCAATTTAAGTACTTTAAATTATTCGCAGATTTACCGCTTAATATATGCTTAAAGATAAAACAAGTTCAACCTCCTTTTTCGGTTAAGCTTAAATACAATAATTTGAATATTTTATGACAGATTATGCTATGATTAATCATTACCATACAATAAACTGATTCTTAACAGCAATGCACGAACAACATGATATGTAATATATATTCATGAATCCAATATACACCTTTTGCGTGTTTTGGGGTTTACTGTGTTCTGCGAAAGTTGCATTTCCTGTTCGACTTTTATACTTATTTCTATTATCATTTAAATCATGGCAGATTGGCGGCATGGATATCAATTTGCTTACACCTAGTATTGTGTATATACATTCACGTGACTGATATATAAGCCCAGTCTACACCCGCGACGTGAACAATGATGATTTCCCTATCGGTCCTAAAGCGTGTTTCGCATCCTCATACCATTATTTAAATCCATTGCCTCAGTTAAAACATATCAAACTGTGTGTTACGCGTAACATATATACATATATACAGCCAATGAAATGAACTGCTTACAGTGTAACATAACTCTACGCAAAATGAAGAAAGTCAATATTCAAGAAAACCTGCAGAAGAAGAGTGCCTTACAATGTCTACTAGTAACGGAGGTTGAGTATGGTTTCTGATCTCATTGTCCAGAAGCTGAACTAGAGTAAGCTTTAAGTGTAAAACGTAAGCAAAATAAAAATTGCTATTTTTTTATTTTATCGTTGGTGGCTGAATTGTGCCATGTGTTGTCGTGTTAGCGGGCACGGGCGCAAACACGGCAAAACGACGAATTGACAAAAGAATGAATGGTGTTTTACGGCACGTCGACACATTGTGCGCAAAAACTGACGAAAGATGAAGAAATGAAGGATTAATTAAAAATTAATGTAAATATATAAAGATAAAACTATTTACAAATAAGGGATGATATGGTAGTAATATAAATTATATATATAAATCAACAAATCCCCGAAAACGGCTATATAAAGGAGTAAATATATACAAGAAGACGAATTGACAAATATTTTTGCCTGTCAATATTGGGGTGACAACTCGTCAAAACACATTTTTGCGAGACTACACGACAAGGAAGGGCGGCAGTTTCCAATCAACATGGTAAAACTCAGCCACCAGTCCACTATGTTTTAATAATTTTATTCCGGTTGTCACAGGTTTATCATGTTCAATATGTGTCACAACAATGAAGAAAAGCAGCATACTGACGTCATTTTGAATTTTTAAAATTCATCACTGATATTCGGCAGGTGCCCTCCTGATTTTTCAGGACGTCATCCGCGGTGCGGTAATTCAGTGTGCATATACTCCTAATATATTTAGGTATTCACGAACCTTTGGGGACTTTTTTAAAAATACATAGAAATATAAAACACACATTTGAGGAAAGTTTGGTTCTTTTGTCCGGCGTGTCTAGATTGGGTCCTAAAACTTGGGTTTTGGTCCCTAGCTATATATATGCAAATCACCTGACGAAATACTTTTTCCCCCCATAATTCCAATCATCGATCGAGGGCGAGAATGGAAAAGCAGCAAATTCGTTCGTATGATTATAGTTCTTTTCGTAAAACTATACACTCAACAAAATTTCTAAGTATCCAGTTGTATAATGGTTTTAATTTATTTCTATGAAAACAAATGGACTTCAAAGCTTTACAAGTTGTTCCTGTGATCAGAGCATATTCACCAAGTTAAACAGATAAAACGATTTTCTGTAAACTATCTAATACATATGTTGTTTATGCAATATTTCCACCCTTCTTTGCTTGCTTCGAAGACTTTTAAGGAAAATGGCGGAAGGTATTTTATGTTGACTTATTCCTGAAATCCATTGCCTGCGTTATTACTGACTCCATTCGTTCTCTCAGAACATCAATTTGCGTCAGTATTCTTGCTGATAAAACCAAGTTCGGACACACGAACAAAAACACCAAAAATAATATCCATCTCGCCATTCTGCAGTTTAAGCAGGTGAACATTCAAATTATCAGCATACACAATAATAGCATTCGCTTTGCAACTGCTCGTATAAGGCTAAAACATATGTACGATGACTATGTTTCTATCCTCTAGGCTTATACGCCAATGAGAATGCTTTTTTTTCAACACGATTATTGCCGCGTTTTAAATAGCTGCTATAATTTTCAAAAAATCGATACCGAAAGTAAAACAGTTAACACTGGGATGGCTTCTTTTGTAAACTCGGTGCAGTACTATAGGCAGAGGTCTAGCTATTTTAAGAAAATGTGAAAAAGAAACTAATATGTACGAGTCAAAATTCCTATGGACCCACTTAGGACACCTAAGTACCCACTTAGGAAATATGATAATACTATTCGTAATGCTTTGTGTATTTCTTTATAAACTGTTGTATTTCTTTGGGCCCTGTTTTATGAAACAACCTACGATAATTTTTATCGTAAGTCAAAATAAAATACCTTCCGCCATTTTCCTTAAAAGTCTTTGAAGTGAGCAAAGAAGGGTGGAAATATTGCATAAACAACATATGTATTAGATAGTTTACAGAAAATCGTTTTATCTGTTTAACTTGGTGAATATGCTCTGATCACAGGAACAACTTGTAAAGCTTTGAAGTCCATTTGTTTTCATAGAAATAAATTAAAACCATTATACAGCTGGATACTTAGGAATTTTGTTGAGTGCATAGTTTTACGGAAAGAACTATAATCATACGGACGAATTTGCTGCTTTTCTTCATTGTTATGACACACATTGAACATGATAAACCTATGACAACCCGAATAAAATTATTAGAACATAGTGGAATGGTGGCTGAGTTTTACCATGTAGATTGGAAACTGCCGCCCTTCCTTGTCGTGTAGTCTCGCAAAAATGTGTTTTGACGAGTTGTCACCCCCAATAAAACAGGCAAATATTTGTCAATTCGTCGTTTTTGCGCCCTTGCCCGCTAACACGACAACACGACATGGCAAAATTCAGCCACCAACGATAAAATAAAAAAAAAATAGCGATGTTTATTTTTCTTACGTTTAGTACTTAAAGCTTACTCTAGTTCAGCTTATCGTTGAAAGATCTGGACAATGAGATCAGAAACCATACTCAACCTCCGTTACTAGTAGACATTGTAAGGCATTCTTCTTCTGCAGGTTTTCTTGAATATTGACTTTCTTCATTTTGCGTAGAGTTATGTTACACTGTAAGCAGTTCATTTCATTGGCTGTATATATGTATATATATGTTACGCGTAACACATAGTTTGATATAATGACTGTATTTGTTTTAACAGTGGCAATGGAATTAATAATGGTATGAGGATGCGAAACACACTTTATCATAATGCAAAAGGACCCATGAGGAAATCATCATTGTTCACGTCACGGGTGTAGACTGGGCTTATATATCGGTCACGTGAATGTATATACACAATACTAGGTGTTAGCAAATTGATATCCATGCCGCCATTCTGCCATGATTTAAATGATAATAGAAACAAGTATAAAAGTCGAACAAGAAATGCAGCTTTCGCAAAACACAGTAAACCTCAAAACACGCAAAAGGTGTATATTGGATTCATGAATATCTATTACATATCATGTTGTTCGTGCATTGCTGTTAAGAATCAGTTTATTGTATGGTAGTGATTAATCATAGCATAATCTGTCATAAAACATTCAAATTATTGTATTTAAGCTTAACCGAAAAAGGAGGTTGAACTTGTTTTATTTTTAAGCATATGTTGCGGTAAATCTGCGAATAATTAAAAGTACTTAAATTGGTATAAGGTTTTAATTCTATTGGCCAATGGCCAGCAGAGCTTTTGGGATGGCAAGTTGTCCGTCGTCCGTCGGCAGTCGTCTTCCGTTGTCGTCCGTTAACTTTTGCCTTGTGAACACGATAGGGACTTCAATATTTATCGAATCTTTAACAAACTTTGCGAGGGTCTTTATATCTATGAACGTTCTGATAAATTCGAAAACTATGCTAGATCGGATTAGTTTCACCGGAGTTATGGCCCTTGATTTTCTGAAAAATGCCCTATTTTGCCTTGTGAACACTCTTGCACCTTCATTTTTTTGATCTTTACCAAACTTGCTCAGAGTGTTAATATCAATGAAAGCTCGGAAATGTTCGAAAACCAGCTTGATCGGATTAGTTTCTCCGGAATTATGGCCCTTGATTTTCTGAAAAATGTCATATTTTGCCTTGTGAACACTCTAGCACCTTCATTTCTTTTTTTTTATCTTTACCAAACGTGCATATATTGTTAATATTAATGACATATCGGACAAGTTCGGAAACCAGCCAGATCTTACCAATAACACCGGAGTTATGGCCCTTGATTTAGTTAAAATGCTGCATTTTGCCTCTTTAAGATGATAGGGCCTTTATTTTTGATCCGATCTTTACCGAACTTTACCAGATTTTTAATATCAATGAAAGCTTGGACAAGTTCGTAAACCAGCCAAATCGGATTAGTGACCCCAGTGTAATGGCCCTTGATTTAGTTAAAAACCCTCGTTAAGACGATAGGGCCTGTATTTGGCCGGATTTCAACAAAACTTTGCAGGGATGATCAGTATCAAGCCTAGTTGTGCATATCGTCACCGTGTTCCGGTTGAAAGATTTTGGCAGCGTTATGGCCCTTTAACGGTTTTTAGTACACACACTCTTTCCAGACTAGTTCTCCTGAACCCCTGGCCGGATTTCAAAGAAAACTGTGCAGAAATGATCAGTACCAAGCCTAGTTGTGCATATCATCGCTGGGTTCCGCTTAAATGATTTTTGACGGAGTTTTTGGCCCTTTAAAGGTTTTAATGCACACAAACATTGTCCACATTAGTCTCTTCTGAATTCCTGGCCGGATTTCAGCGAAACAGTTTACGGATGATCAATACCAAGCCTGGTTACGCACGTCATCGCCGTGTTTCGGTTTAATGAATTTTGGCAGAGTAATGACCCTTTAAAGGTTTTAATACACAAACTTTGTCCGGATTAGTTCTCCTGAACCCTTGGCCGGAATTCAACGAATCTTTGCAGGGATGATCATTACCGAGCCTAGTTTCCTATGTCATCGTCGTGTTCCGGTTTAATGACTTTTGGCAGAGTTATGGCCCTTTAAACGTTTTAATACACTAACGTTGTACAGACTAGTTCTCCTGAACTCCTGGTCGGATTTCAACGAAACTTGGCAGGGATGATCAGTACAAAACCTAGTTGCTCATGTCGTCGCCGTATTGCTGTTCAGTTGTTTTGACAGAGTTATGTTCCATTCTATACAAACTTTATCGCATAGAAGTGGTGAAAGACACAAGGCTGGTATGTATTGAATGTTTTCCATCTAACGAAAACCTCATGAAAATTGAAGGTAAGCTGGACATGCTGCACTCCTTTATGTGAAGCACAGTTTGAAGTGTATTTTGGTCATTTTGACCTCAGAATTTAAAAGGCGTTTACTTTCAGTTTGGAAAATATTTTGGGGAAAAAAGCAGGTCAGCGAATCATCTAAGGCCCATTTTTGTGTTGCACTGGGCATGACTGATACTACATTGTGTGTGTTATATGGCCAGCATAGTTAGGATTGGATTTTTTTTCCGGTACGTATTTATTAACAACCCTATGTAAAAATAATGGTGGTCTAGGTCCGTATGGCAATGAATAGTTTCATTTCGTATGGCAATGAATAGTTTCATTTTGTTTCAATATTGATTACAAAAAGATTTCGAAAAAAATAAGTTATATAGTTTGTGATGTAATGTTAGATACGGCCACACGAAAAGATGCTATGTTAAACTAAAAGATTTTACAATAAAAAGCTTGTGTTCTTTCGTTTTTTCAATATTTATAATAAAAGACAGAGATCATTTACTAAACGCGCCATTTCTACCATGTATTGGAAGCAAAGTGAGGCGACCGAGTGAACCACATTAGAGGCAACATAATGACAACTCAACCGCCCTGGCAGGATGACAACTCAACCGATCAAGATGACAAGTCAACCAACCATAACGACAAGTCAACCAATTAGAATGACAAGTCAACCGATCAGGATGACAAGCCAACCAACCATAATTACAAGTCGACCAATCAGGATGACATGTCAAACAACCGTAATGTCAAATCAACCAACCAGAATGACAAGTCAACCAACCAGAATGGCAATTCAACTGATCAGGATGACAAGTCAACCGATCAAGATGACAAGTCAACCGATATGGATGACAAGTCAACCTATCATAATGACAAGTCAACCAATTAGAATGACAAGTCAAGCCATCAGGATGACAAGTCAACAAACCAGAATGACAAGTCCACCAACCATAATGGCAAGTCGACCGCATAGGATGACAAGTCAACCGATCAAGATGACAAGTCAACCGATCTGGATGACAAGTCAACCAACCATAATGACAAGTCATCCAATCAGTATGACAAGTCAGCCAACCATAATGGCAGGTCAACCAACCGGAATGACAAGTCGACCAACTAGACAAGTCAACCGATTAAAATGGCAAGTCAACCGATTAGGATCACAAGTCAACCGATCACAAGTCAACAAATCAGGATGACAAGTCAACCAACCATAATGGCAAGTCAACCGATTAGGATCACAAGTCAACCGATCACAAGTCAACCAATCAGGATGACAAGTCAACCAATCATTATGGCAAGTCAACCAACCAGAATAACAAGTCAACTTACCAGAATGGCAAGTCAACCGATTAGGATGACAAGTCAACCGATCAAGATGACAAGTCAACCAACAATAATGACAAGTCAACCAATCAGGATGACAAGTCAACCAACCATAATGGCAAGTCAACCACTCAGAAAGACAAGTGAACCAACCATAATGACAAGTCAACCAATTACAAGTCAACCGATGAGGATACGTTTGAACCGTTCATTATGTCAATACCGAACATAAGACAGCTCCGGCGTTCCATAGAGACGACATTTTTCACAGTGGTGAGCACGAGAACTTACGCCTCTTGCGATATATCCTATTTCGGTTATTGTCGGCAAAGCGAACCTCATCAACATACGGTTGAATGCACTGAACATAAAAGTATAAGCACTGCATATAGAGTTACATGCACCACGTACCTTGCGCGTTGCACTAAACATAAATAACTAAATTAAGCACCACGTATATTGAAAATACTACTGCATATATTGAAATGTGCATATAATGTCAACTGCACCACGTATATTGAAAATTCTACTGCATATATTAAAAGTTGTACTGCATATAAAGCCCAGAGTACCACCTATACTGGCTGTATACAAGAAATCGTCATTTTTATGTCGGTTCTTTAATATATCTAAATCTAAAATAGTCAGCGCATAAATATTTTTGCCGGCAGAGAAGCTTATCTCTTTGCCGTAAATATTCTGTGTTTACAATGTTTCTATTTTCGGTATCAAGTGTCACGTGACCTTTGATAAATATAGGCTGAATTGTGCTGGTCATATGAGCTGAATGTAGTAGTTATCGTCATCTTCAGATTAATACCAAATAACCCATATTTGGGATGATGAAAACTTGTGTAGTTATTAATTGAAACATAAATATACCATTGCATTTGAATACACATAACAAATATTTAGAAAACAAGTTACAATTTAAGACTTTTCAAATGTACCATCAGGTGTAATTTACTTCACTTTCGACGTTCATAATTAAAAGGAAAATAACTGTTCGCCAAATTTAAATTGATTGACGAGTACTCGTTGTTTCCCTTGGCAGAAATGTTTAGCACATGTTTTTAGTTTTTTGGACACGCAAAATTAATTCAATGGTTTGAGGTATTTAAAAGAAAAACTTTCCTGCGCATGCGCATTAGCATGATTCCCCCGAATTTGTTTTGTTTATAACGGTATGTATACAGTTAAACGGGTTGTTTTGAGAGTGTATGTTAACATTTCTAAGTAGTGTTTCCTTTCCAATCGTCGTGCGTAGTGATTTGTAAAACGGGGTAAAATAATAATCACAACATCAAGCATTTTATTGATAATGACGAAATCTGGTGAATGACGATAACTGGTACACAACCAGTATGGGTTAAAGCACCACATATATTGAAAACAATACTGCATATATATAACGATGCACTGCATATAAAGCCGAAAGTATCACGTATATTGGTTAAAGCACCACGTATATTGCAAACTTTACTGCATGTATTGAACAATGCACAGCATATAAGTAATATTTATAGCATGCTTTTTCGAGTATATGCGATTTATACTGCTTCTCGAGGGCCGCAGGCCCGAGAGTGCACTATAAATTGCATACGAGAAAAGTATGCTATAAATATTTTGTACCAGAGCCATTTATCCAAGTACGCGCGTGCAAGAAGTTTTAGGGCGTTGCAGTTTTCAGTAAATATAACACCTCGATCCAATCAAGAAATATAGCATTATCACGAGACATGAGCATGACCCATGTTTTGAGTATTGCAGCCAATGGCCTGTGTATATTATTGGGAAAATCCAATGTCAAGGAGTGCTGTTTTGATAATTATACCACAATAGCCTAAATACACACTATGTATCGTGTAATACCAGAGGATATACACAGCATATGTTAGTTATTGTGGTATAAATACAATAGAGCATGAGTGTTGCACGTGTACGGACGATAATGCACTCGCTAACGCTCGTGCATTATCTCCCCGTACACGTGCAACACTCATGCTCTATTCTATACTTGATTGACAGGTTGTGTGTAACCATACAACTACGCGCGTGTAAAATTGAGCAGACCATGGTATAACTGCCGAATCTGTCATTTATAGCACGGCTGAAATATACCGGCATTTATAGCACAGTTTAGGCTCAGACCTACAGGTTTATGAAAATTATATCATAGAAGAAGACTTTAGAAGAATAGAAGAAGACTTTATACTTTATTCATCAATCAGTAGGCCAGAGGCCCGTGAGACATAGTTTACATTCATACAAGCAATTGACATAGCAAGATAACAAACAGCATTTTTAGTAATATGAATATATGCTATATACACAATTTATGACAGAAAATAAGCGGAGAAGAAATAAGCGGAGAAGGTGAAAAAACAGCCTTTGTATAGTTTGCACGAGTTTTGCACGTGTACGGGGAGATAATGCACGAGCGTTAGCGAGTGCATTATCGGCCGTACACGTGCAAGACTCATGCTCTATTGTATTTATACCACAATAACTGACATATGCTGTGTATATCCACGGGTATTACACGATGCATAGTGTGTATTTAGGCTATTGTGGTATAACAAATTATACTGCCACTATGAAAATAATCTGTATTGATATTCTACTATCTATACTATCATATATAGTTTATATTACAGTATAATCAACGATAAGTGATAGCCGTTTTTGTTTGTAAATACCACAATGCTCTCTACTATTTATGTGATTTCCAAAGTTCTACAAAAACAAAACAAAAACACACAAGAAACAACAAAATGATCAGTGTACAAAAGTAAAAGGTAAGCAAGAACAAAGGAAAACCATTAGAGCTATGGTACAAAGTCCAAAATACCACGTATATTGTTACTACTACTGTATATAATTAAAACTGACATCGGAGACAGTCATGGCGTTCCATAGCCTATGCAACTTGATTTTATGTTAGGGAGACTTTTGTAGTGAACATATTAATTATTGTTTCATATCATGTCAGGTATAAAGATTTTTATTATTGACATAATTATACTTGAATGTGTTTTGCTAAAATTCTCAAGTTTATATTACATTCACCTATGTTTATGAAACTTTTAGTTTATAGTATGACCCATATGAGTTTGGTCAGAAGTAATAATGGTTTGATCAAATGTAACAACTATACTGACTTTAGTGGGACTGGTGGTGATCTGGGAGAAATATGAGTATGGATTCAAATACAAATAAAACCACCATAGTGTGTTTCAGTTTCCTATTCAATGTGCATACTCTAAACTAAGCCCCATGACCCATACACTTTTATTATTGTTAATGAAATTGTCTGGTCAAGAAAACTAGCCGACTAGGCTGATTGTCGATGTATTTATCATTAAGTTTTCCAGACCAAACATTTTCATTAACACCAATAACTATTCCAGATTGCCTCCAGTCCCTTTAAAATGGGTTCTGCTCGTTATGAAAAGTCCTACATAATGTATGTATGTAGCTTTGTAGGTGTGTTTCCTTCGAGGTTGCTCAGATGCCGATTAATGCTAAAACCAGGAGATCGACGGTGAAGGTCTTGGTAAACTTCAGTATGTTTCATAGTAATCATAAGACCTTGACCCTTAAAACTTCATACACATACAAAAAAGTCATCTAGATGAGTACTGAAAATTAATATAAAAAGTTATAATGAATGACCTTCACCTATTTTTTGGTCACATGTGTATATATTCCCTGTATATACGCCCATGAGATGGGAAGTATTATACATGGCGTCTATTGATCTTTTCTATGAGGTTTTACCAAGTCCTCAATAGGACAGATAAGTTAAAATAAAAAAACTGAACACATTTGCGTATCTAAGTCAAATAAAGATAATTGATTTTAAATATTTGATTTGTTTGTTTGAATGGTTTTACATCTTCTTTAGCACATTTTATGACATATATGACAGTCGATTTTTGTGTGTGGTAGAGACAGACCACCCCATTGTTCCTGGGTAGAACCAGTACTGTATACCTCCCGCCATACGTAAGAATTAGGCCAGTAATTATATCCGAAAATTAGAGTCACGGTCAAACAAATTCCAACAGAAACTATTTTAGGATTTTTAGAATCACTGACATGTAATGAGTTTCAGAAAAAAAGTCTTCAAGATAAAGATGGTGGGAAACGCTAAGTTTTGGGGTAAAAGTTGCGTTTTTAAGAGAAAATCTCCGGAAACTGGAATAATTTTATAAAAAATCACTTGAGCAAATAAGAATCATTTAATAGTGCGGAAATGCTCTTCCAAATGCATCGCTATGTAAATCAAGGTTTTATAGATGGATATGAGGTTAATAATATGAGAATTTGGGGCAAAACTTGGAAAAAATGAATAAAATCGTTGATTTCTGTAATACATTTGGTGTTACTAGGCTATAAATGAAAAAAATACTAAATGAGCTTAAAACAATTAGTTTCTTACTGTTTTGCACAGAGAAAGGTACAGAGATGTCCCAGAAAAAAGTAATTTTGAATACGACGATCTGAAATACTTTATTTTTGGGTCTAAAAATGTGTTTTTCTTAAAAAAATCGCTGAAAACAGAAATAATTTTGTAATAAGATGTTTGAACATAAACTAATCTAATGGAAGTGATAAACTGGTGCACAATTATATATACAAATGTTTCATTGTATCGTAAATTAATGTGAAAATTCACATTGTGAGATTTTGGGGCAAAATGTTGAAAAAAAATGAATAAAATCGTTGATTTCTGTAATACATTCGTAGTACAGTGGCCAAACCTTTTATGGAACATCTTACGACGATTTTGCTCTTAAGTCAAATTATTAAATTGATTGCTATAAAAAAATTATAAACATGTTTTTTATCTATCTAATACATATATTGTTCATTCAATATTTACACCCTTAATTGTTTGCTTCAAATGCTTTTAAGAAAAATGATGGAAGGTATTTTATTTTGACTTGAAAATACAGCATATTATATTCATTTTAAAGTGAGGAAACCTTCTTCCAAACCCATCTTCATGTGAAATACGGAATCAGAGATCGAAGACGCTAATTAGATTAAAACAATTGTCCTTCATCAAAAACCACTGAAAAAGAATCACAAATAAGTATTTCAACAAATATAATTGAAGTTAAAACATGGTGTATAAAACGTACATTACATATGTTTGATAATATCAGAACTGAATAAGATGCTCAAATTGCGAGCTCAGGGTCAAAACGTGGAACAGAAATGGAGAACAAACACCAATGTTTTGTGATACAATCAAATTACTGGGCTTTAATAATGAAGTATGTATGAACTAAAAGAGACATTTGTAAAAAATACTCGGTCTACATTTGGAATCACACCTATGTGTTTCGATGAAAATCTTAACATTGTGTTATCCGGAAGTCAACGGGACAGAACATAATTAACTGTTGCTGCATTCTAAACAGTATAGCCTTAGCCACACGTGTAAAATGTAAGATCTGCATTGCATGTTTGTTACTACAATACAGATGAAGGTTATATCAGCGATTCCATGTAAATAAAATATATATAGATCTATCGGCTAAATGACATTGTAAAACTGATGACAATTTTGAGTTTGACTTTTAATGGTTTTTGGAGGGAATCTGCTAGGGTCTAGGGCACCACCATGTTAGTATGACATAGCCAGTATGTATTCCTTCTACATAAATTCGAAATATGATTCTATGGAATTTATCAAGTTGTTGCGAATGCTAAGAGATCATTTCTAACGTTTTCCCACAAAGCAATGAACAACGATGTGTCAGTATGAATGGTAATGCTTTTTTTTTTGCGAAACAATGCAATTTTCATCAACATTCGCTGAAAATCAGAATCGTTTTTAAAATCGTCTTAGCTTAAACAAAAAATACAATGATGTCACAAAATGTTTCACTATTCAATGTACATACTTATATCAAAGTTTGTCATTGTATTTGAAATTAAGAAGAATGCTCAAACCGTGATTTTGTTTGACGACTTGCTTAACAATTGCATAGAATCACCCTTTTCATACACAAAGTACTTGGTTATAAACTAAAAACGTGTAGAAAGAGTATTTCTTGTATCAGTTTGGCGCATTATAAGAGTTGCGAATGTGCACTACTGTGTCAGAAGTAAGTCCACATACATACGAGGCATTATGACTTGGGTGAAAAAAGTGCAAAATATACATGAACCGATTTTCAAAAATCATTTGAACAGTATAAACAATATTTTGGAAGTTATGAAATTTTGCCTTATATATGTACTCGCCTGGTTTCATTATTTCCAGATTGAATTAGATACTCACATTGCGGACATGTTGAAAACAAGTATACTCAAACATTGATAATTTTTGTAATTGATACGGATTGTGGACTAGAAGATTTTCGTGTATCTAGAGTAAAATATATATATTTTTTTTTTTTGTAATGGATAAAAGGATGCATGTTGGAATAATTAAATGTCTGTGATGCTATGAACTGTTTTGTTATGTGTAAAATATAACATTTTCAATTGAGTAGAACAGTAATTGAGTGTATCAATATTGTACACGTCATAGATGCTATTTGCATTTGTAAACCTGAATGAAATTGGGTTAACATTCATATTAGGTTATATTGGCAATGCAATTTCAGATAGAGATGCATGAAGGGTGAAGGTTCCCATCAGACATGCCTCCGCAAAGGAGTGAACCCATGCGGGGTAGAGTATTTAAGATGTAGGATGAAGTTTCCCATCATGCATGCCTCGGGAGTGAACCAATTGGGTCAGAGGACTGTGGCTCCAAAACCATGGCCATATCCACTGGGTTAGCGAGGCCTCTTGTTTGTAACCAAGCTTGTATACATATGTAAATACATGTATATAGCTTTTTATAGAGTGTGAGGCGTTTAGTCCAAAACACAAATTTTATATTAACGTACAAAGTTATTTTGGAAAAATAATAATAGTGATGTTTACAAGTGTAGTAATATTAGTGCTACAGACGTGATGTCTGATAGTTAGCTAAATCTATGGATTATCCCACTAGTAACACACTAGTCTTCCATCACAATCATCATCTTTTAAATAACATATATACCTTGGTGTTTTCAACAAAAAATTGCTTCTCAGAAGTGTGGGCATTGCGTGTTAATGAAAGATTATATACATTATGAACAACCAAAACAATGTAATCAGAGTGTACATTTATAGCATTGAATGTGTAACAGGTTTTTATAGAAAGCATGGAATCTCATGTATGCAGTGCCAACATGTAAGCTCTATGAATTCTATAGAAATTGAGATTCATTTAAATTAAATTTTTAGTTATTAGATCACTCTTTTCTTACATAAACAATCAATAATATTAGGTGATGTGAACAAAAGCTCCTACAACTTCGACATGAGTAGTGCGCAAAATTTCAAAATGGAATTTCATACAGTTACTGTAAACGTGTTTTTAAAACTTATCATACAGTTTCCGGTGATCTTTTTCATTAAAATGTAATTATCACACCTAAAGATAAAACATATTGCACCATTTTAATATAAGTTACCATATGTGCTATTTAAATGATTATAAACCCTGTTGTAATGATTGCTTGACCAATATTTCCACCATATATTCAATGAAGTGTATGCAATATGTCTATCCAAAGGTTATACATACATATATGTATGTAATTACATCATGTTTTTTCTTCATTATTTTATATATAACATTTCCAAATGATGTAAACATGATCCATGGTCGTAACCATTGTAACTAGACATTTATTCAACGGACCTTTTGTTTGCTACAGACCTTAAAATTGAGCATCTAACTACATTTCTGATACTATAAAACATTTGGAAATATGCATATATAGGATAATATCACTTCAAGTAGATTATGTTTATTCAAAATACATCTTAACAATGATTCCTGTTGGCAACATTTTTTTATGCCACCCGAACATAATGCATTTTTCAACAGTATACGCCTGATGACTTTTTTGGGGATATCATTGCATCTTGTTCTATGGAAAACCATTATAGATTATCATTTTATAATTCATGTCCCTGTTTCTTTAGCTTAAAGCCTTTACTACGACTGTATTACAGAAATCAACACAATGTGAACTTTCACATTAACTTACGATACATTGAAACATTTGTATATATAATTGTGCACCATTTTATCACTTCCAGTAGATAAGTTTTTGTTCAAACATCTTATTACAAAATGATTCCCCTTTTCATCGATTTTTTTATGAAAAACACATTTGTAGACCCAAAAATAAAGTAATTTATATCGTCGTATGCTGAAGGACTTTTTCTGGCACATCTCTGTACCTTTCTCTGTGCAAAACAATAAGAAACTAAGTTTTTATAACTCATTTAGTATTTTTTTTAATTTTTAGCCTAGTAACACCAAATGTATTGCAGAAATCAACGATTTTTTTCATTTTTTCCAAGTTTTGCCCCAAAATGTCATATTATTAACCCAATATCCATCTATAAAACAGTGATTTACATGGAGATGTATTTGGAAGAGCATTTCCGCACTATTAGAAAATTCTAATTTGCTCAAATGATTTTTTATAAAATTATTTCAGTTTCCGGAGATTTTCTCTTAAAAACGCAACTTTTACCCCAAAATTTAGCATTTCCCACCATCTTTATCTTGAGGACTTTTTTCTCAAAACTCATTACATGTCAGTGATTCTAAAAAGCTTTAAATACTTTCTGTTGGAATTTGTTTGACCTTAAAACCTATAATTACTAGACTAAATCGACACTTTCTCATAAGTCGAGTTCCCAGTGGGATTTGAACCCGCAGCGGTGAGAAGCGAGAATGTTTAACCCCTCGACAATGGAGGCACAAATATTTAAGTTATATACGTTACACTGTTTTAAATTAAGAAAACTCATGATTTTATTTAATTATATCCAAGCAGGGCTCATGTCAAAAAGATACTGGCTAAATAAATCGAGACGCTAATTTCAATGTTTGATAATTGATTGCCTTGTGTCCCTTTAAAAAATTGTAGTTGAATATTTATAATTACAATTTTCAAAACAGCAATTCCGATTGTGATTGCATACTGTTGCCATGGTTACGGATACTGTTATTTTATATACAGCAGTAAAAATAGTATCACCTAACATGTATGTAGATAAATATTTCTTAACAGAGTATCACTTCTTTTAAGGAAACTTATTCAGATTGCCTGTTGTCATGGTAACAATGAAATGATATCAACTAAGTATGCGTTAAACAAGGACAACTCTATACATATCTGAAATGACCCCATTGCTTCTAAACAAAAAAGAAATGAAAATCTTAAAGAAAAAGGAATATTTGGTGAAAAAAACTCATTTAAACTACTGTTGCCATGGTTACCGGCAATATTATAAGACATTGACACCTTACGTTCACACTAACCAACACATGTTAAGAAATACTAATATCAAATAATAAGAATTCAGAACAAGTATTTCTGCAATGTTAACAAAAATAAGTTAAAGTCAAGACTGAAACAGAGTTATCTCCCTTATAATTCATTAGCAAACACTTTTAAAGTACAAACATTATTAACAACAACAAGGAGAGCAAGATTGCTTGCATTTTTCTTCCTATAGCCCACTATTTTAAGTAATTTCTTAAAAAAACATACATTCCTTGTAAACATCTTACATTTTGAAAAATGAGATAAGCCAACATTATAATTTTTCTATTAAATTTTGATAAAATATGCATATATGTTTTGCAAAATACCTATATTTTAACAAAATTTAAATAAGGGCCAAAATGGGCCCTTATCATATCTAGTCCTTTGGATTGACACCGTTTTTAGATCGCTTCCAATCCTTTTAAACGCCAGAATGTAAATACTTAGTCGACTATTAGTCGACATTTATACGTTGACAATGTTGTTATTCTCCAAAGTTGTGTAATCATATACTGAAAGTTACTTCGTTTTGTTGCACTGATCATTTAATAAGATTTTTCTCAAAACGTACATCAATGACACCAAGCTGTGTGATACATCGTTCCAATACCTAAAATGCATAACATTTTATGATTTGTCAGAATCATCGAACTTTGCGGAACTTAACTTTGTTTTTATTTTACTGAACGTTTAAAAGCTTATCTCGCAGACGTACATCATCCGCGTCGATCTGCATTGTACATCGTTCCAATATTTACCATCTTTGCTTGAAGGCTTTGCCGTTAAGCAGTCTTCGTTAAGTCTGTCATTATTTGGTTCACCTGTACGCCAGTTTGTATAAGATAAACGTTCACCACTGTGCTTCCATATCCATACACCTTCCCTCGCTGCATCTGTCCCACCGAGCCAAAATTCGTCAGATAAACCAAGCGTAAGTACAAATTCCATTTCAGCGGCGTCACTTATTTCAGCCAGATATCCACCGTAACTGTTACACTTAGTCATCGCGTCGTTCCAGTGGAGCTTATCGTTGAAATGTTTGAACAATGAATTTCGAAACCGATACCATTCCATGAATCGGGTTAGAATTTCATATTTTAATGCTTTGTTCTCACTGATGATCAGCGCGTTTATCTTGGAGATCTCGGACTTGAGCATTGCTACTTCTTCAGTTTGTGTAGGTAATGCGGTTTTGATTTCACCCAAGGATGATTGTAAGGCCTGTATTTGCGTATCTGTGGCGACAGAAACATCATTTAACGTTTTTTTCTCCGTATCGAGCAACGCCTTTAAGTCCAAGTACTTCGTCTGCAATGCGTGTATCTCTTCAGCCTGTGTAGATATAGCTTGTCCTGTCTCATTGACAGAGGATCGCAAGACCTGTATGTCTTTGTCTCTGGTCAGCGACATCTGATGTTCATTTTTTTGGTGTTCATCTAGTTTATTAATTCTGTCTTTCACGCTTTTGGAAGATACCTGAATATTTTCAGTTATTTTTTTCAACATGTTTCGAATCGCACTCTTTTCATCCTTAAATCCGTTTTCAATGAATCTCAGTTTGACATCCAACGTATTCAAGAGAGACATAGCATAGCTGACATTGCCCAGTCGTATCACATCTGACACATTTGTATTATCATCTGTATGTGCCACTTGTATTCGCTCTGTATTGTCACCGTCTTGGTTTTCTTGATACAATGTCTTGTTGACGACATCCCATAAATCGCTAATATCATTCCTGAAATCCATTGCCTGCATTATTACTGACTCCATTCGTTCTCTCAAAACATCAATTTGCGTCTGTATTCTTGCTGATACAACCACGTTCGGACAGACGAACAAAAACACCAAAAATAATATCCATCTCGCCATTCTGCAGTTTAAGCAGATGAACATTCAAATTATCAGCATACACAATGATAACATTCGCTTTGCAACTTCTCGTATAAGTACGATGACTATATATGTTTCTATCCGCTAGGCTTATCAGCCAATGAGAATGCTTGTTGTGCAACACGATTTATTGCCGTGTTTTAGATAGCTGCTATAATTTTCAAAAAATCGATACCGAAAGTAAAACAGTTAACACTGGGATGACCTTTTTTAAACCCGGCGCAGTTCGTTTGGCAGAGATCTAGCTATTTTAAGAAAATGTGAAAAAGAAACTAATATGTACGAGTCAAAATTCCTAAGGATCCACTTAGGAAATATGATAATACTATTCGTAATGCTTTGTGTATTTCTTTATAAACTGTTGTATTTCTTTGGGCCCTGTTTTATGAAACAACCTACGATAATTTTTATCGTAAGTCAAAATAAAATACCTTCCGCCATTTTCCTTAAAAGTCTTTGAAGCGAGCAAAGAAGGGTGGAAATATTGCATAAACAACATATGTATTAGATAGTTTACAGAAAATTGTTTTATCTGTTTAACGTGTTGAATATGCTCTGATCACATGAACAACTTGTAAAGCTTTGAAGTCCATTTGTTTTCATAGAAATAAATTAAAACCATTATACAACTGGATACTTAGAAATTTTGTTGAGTGTATAGTTTTTCGAAAAGAACTATAATCATAAACGAATTTGCTGCTTTTCTTCATTGTTTTGACACACATTGAACATGATAAACCTATGACAACCGGAATAAAATTATTAAAACATAGTGGAATGGTGGCTGAGTTTTACCATGTTGATTGGAAACTGCCGCCCTTCCTTGTCGTGTAGGTCTCGCAAAAATGTGTTTTGACGAGTTGTCACCCCCAATACGACAGGCAAGTATTTGTCAATTCGTCGTTTTGCCGTGTTTGCGCCCTTGCCGGCTAACACGACAACACGACATGGCACAATTTAGCCACCAACGATAGCGATGTTTATTTTGCTTACGTTTTGCTTACTCTAGTTCAGCTTATCGTGGTAAGATCTGGACAATGAGATCAGAAACCACACTCAACCTCCGTTACTAGTAGACATTGTAAGGCATTCTTCTTCTGCAGATTTTCTTGAATATTGACTTGCTTCATTTTGCGTAGAGTTATGTTACGCTGTAAGCAGTTCATTTCATTGGCTGTATATATGTATATATGTTACGCGTAACACATCGTTTTATATAATGACTGTATTTGTTTTAACGGAGGGAATGGATTTAAATAATGGTATGAGGATGCGAAATACACTTTATCATAATGCGAAAGGACCCATGCAGTGTAGCATTTTATCCCAAAACATGGCTGAATTCTATGCTCTGGCTTATCAGCCACAACTCATAACCCCATGCTGCTCTGACCACCACTTGAAGAAACTGATATTCCTAATCGAAATGCTATGTACAGTATTTACAACTGGTATAGGTTACAGATTTACTTGGTTGAATGGAAAAGACTTTGCAAGGCATCCTGTAGCGTTCTGCACTTCCGTTTTGCTTATGCTGAAAATTATTATGAGTGTTTCAAAGTAAAAAACAAACATATTAAATCAATAAAACAATATCACTGTAAGTGACAAATGCCCCGAAGTCACATTTGACGTCTAAGTATGACCTTGGCATTGAATGGAAAAGACTTTGCAAGGCATCCTGTAGCGTTCTGCACTTCCGTTTTGCTTATGCTGGGTTTTGCCCGCGATACATCGTCTTGTTATGATGATCACTTGTGCCAAGTAATTTGGAAATCCCTGCAGGGGTTGTGACGTTACTGTCAGGACACGAAATTGCATACCTGTTTTGACCTATGAACTTCAAGTTTGACATTGACCTTTGAGGTACGGACCTGGGTTTTGCGAGCTATACATTGTCTTGTTATGGTGATCACTTGTGCCAAGTTAATTAAAAATACATGCAGGGGTTTTGAAGGTACAGTCCGGACACGAACTGCGGAATGACGGACGGACGGACGGACAGACGAAACCTTTTCGCGGGCATAAAAATAGTTCTGTGCTGTTACAAAATAAAACTTTATAAACAAGGAAGTATTAAATTACGCAATCCAAGATCCACAAATACCTTTTCTTTTTGCATTTCACTATAACCTTGAAGAAGACTTGAAAAATATGTCTTGTCAAAAAAATAATCCACACACACATAATATGTTTTTGATTCCTCTGTCTTTACTTTTCTGTCTAGAAAAGCTAACACGGAGATTGTCAATAAGGTAACAGTAGATATGGTCGACACAAGTTGATGCCATTTAATTTCAAACCAACAAGTATTTTGTATTGACTGCACAAGCTTGTGCGGTCACGTTCAGTCATCTCATGTATATGTTGAACTTGTCGCATAAAACATTCATGTTCCGACATTTAGACACAGTTATTGATCGTTATTCAATCACACATATAGAAGAAACGTAATGACCAATTAAACAGAGCAGATCTGAAGTGTTCTTCCAATCATGCATTTAATGGTCCACATAGAGAAAACATGCGTTTTCAGATGAAACATACGGACTGGACAACAATGTGTTCATTTATGTAAATTGTTTTAACAATAGGTTCAGGAAAAAAAAAGGTGTACCTATAGTCAACGTGGTTGCAAGGAAACTAGAAAAAACCCCAAATTAATATGACTGGGTGGGTGTGGGGGATGAGGGAGGGGGTGGGGTGGTGAGTAGGTTTCCTGACCCCCAATAACATGAGGTTTTGTAATGCTGTAATATTATTTCGCACGATTAACCTTTTTTGATAGTGAAATCGATTTCTACATAGAATTTACACAATACACTCTTCTTTTTTTCTTACAAACTATTCCTTTAAGTGATTTATAGGTCGTCGTATTGCTTTTTTTATACCTTTACATTATAGCATCTGTCTATCTAAATGAGTGATATCACTAATACATATAATAAGGTCAATTTCGTGTCCGCTCCATAACTCTCACATACATTGGTAGACTTTCAAATAAATTGTCACAAATACTCACCTCATCAAGACGACGTGCATAATCCAACACACGTGTCTGTATCTTCAAGGTCAAGGTCAGAAATGTCATGTACTTCTCTCATGTCTTGAAAGTTGCACATAAAGTTCGTTCGTTCATTCATTCATTCATTCATTCATTCATTCATTCATTCATTCATTCATTCATTCATTTACTAACTCACTCACTCACTCAAAACCCACCCACCTAAAACTCCCTCCCTCCCTCCCTCCCTCCCTCCCTCCCTCCCTCCCTCCCTCCCTCCCTCACTCACTCACTCACCTCACTCACTCACTCTCATTCATTTATTTATGTAATCACTAACTCACTCAAAACCCCCCCACCCAAAACTAATCCACTCACTCACTCACTCACTCACTCACTCACTCACTCACTCACTCACTCACTCACTCACTCACCCCCCCCCACCCACCGACCCACTCACTCACTCACTCACTCACTCACTCACTCACTCACTCACTCACTCACTCACACACTCACTCACTCAAAACCCACCCACCTAAAACTCACTCGCTCGCTCACTCACCCACCCACCGACTCACTCACTCACTCACTCACTCACTCACTCACTCACTCACTCACTCACTCACTCACTCACTCACTCACTCACTCACTCACTCACTCACTCACTCACTAACTCACTCACTCCTCACTCGCTCGCTCACTCTCTCACTCACTCACTCACTCACTCACTCACTCACTCACACACTCACTCACTCACTCTCTAACTCACTCACTCCATAACGTGATATTAAGCATTTGTATATGTGATACCAAAAACTTGTATTAAAAAGCAATACGGCAACCAAAGTGATTTTTTTCCAGCAAGAGTACACTCCAGCAAGAGTACACAAAATTATTATAAGACCATAATTATTTAACTGTACAGTATTTGTAGATTATTTGCAATTCATATATTTTATTGAATTATCTGCTCAAACTTCTAGATATAATTTCATTCAATCAAACATTTTAAAAATTTAAAAACGACTTGTAAGATGTGTTAAATATTCAACAAAGATAAGATACAGCATCTGATGACTAATTTCTTGATAGTTACACAGTTGCATTATATTGTGTACATGTACCTACTTTGTATTTCTTTTTATTCCAATAAATAATAATAGTTAAAATGCAGATACCATGCATGTATCTTAATTTGTATATTATAGAATTAAAAGTGAAATAAAACATAACCTAGTGTACAGTTTTTTTTTACAAGTTTTCTTTCCACATAAAACTGACCCATGTCTGTTATCTCTGTGTAATCTAATACTCCTGCTGGTCAGAGCTCAGCCATCATTTACGACCCCCTGGAGTGTAAAGTTGTTATCCTAATTTAATGCATTATTCACATTAGGGTGTTAATCAGATGCTTGGAAAGCGAAGAAAACTTGAAAACCTGGCATAAAATGGTAGACTGCACGGGGCTTATATATCAGTCACGTGAATGTATATACACAATACTAGGTGTAAGCAAATTGATATCCATGCCGCCATTCTGAAATAAGTATAAAAGTCGAACAGGAAGTGCAGCTTTCGCAGAACACAGTAAATCCCAAAACACCTTTTGTATTCAAGGATTTTCGGCAAGCTAACATTACAATGGGTAGTCCCATTGACAATATAATTCTTCTATTTACTTCAACATTTTTCACAAGTTCATGTCCATAAACGGCACACATGTACACAACTGTATATGCAACATCACTTAATACTTAAAACAAAGGTCAGATACAGTTAAAATGCTTTATTTTATCAAAAATGATGATCAGAAAAGAAGCAGTTACCATGCGTTTGTGGTGATTGGTTGCTAGGATCTTTTGCAAGCATCTTGGTGATCATGATTTTTGACTGGTTCCATGAAAACTGAACGTACTTCATTTACACTGTTTGCAGAATAAATATATTTAATTCAGTTTTTAAGGTTTTACTTAGCTAAGTTCTTAAGTTGGTGAAACACATTTCTGCTAATTTTACTTAGTGACGTAAGTTAGTTAAGTGTTTTGTTAAGTATATAAGTAAAACTTAAGGAATTATTGGTGAAATCGGCGCCATGCTTGTTCATCCGTACCAAGTTTCATGGAAATCCAGGCAGGGGATCAGGAGAAGTAGTCGGGACAAAGCTTATGTATTAAAACCTTCAAAGGGCCATAACTCCACCAAAAATCATTCAACCTGAACAAGACAATGATAAACGCACCCAAATTTCGTTGAAAGCCGATTGGGGGTTGAGGAGAACTAGTCCGGACAAAGTGTGTGTATTAAAACGTTTTAAAGAGCCATAACTCCATCAAATATCATTCAACCGGAACACGACAACGATATGCTTGGTACTGAATATTTTTGCGAAGTTTCTTTGAAATCCAGCCAGACGTTCGGGTTGAGGAGGACTAGTCCGGATAAAGTTTGTGTATAAAGGGCCATAACTATGTCAACAATCGGAACATGGCAATGACTTGCGCAACTAGACTTGGTACTGATCATTCCTGTCAATCTTTCAACCGGAACACGGCGACGTATGCACAATTAGGCCTGATACTGATCATCCTTGCCAAATTTCGCTGAAATCCGGCCAGGGGTTCAGCAGAACTAGTTCAGAACAAATGTGTGTATTCAAACCTTTAAAGGGCTATAACTCCGCTAAAATCTTTCAACCGGAACACGGTTATGATATGCACAACTAGGCTTGGTACTGATCATCCATGCAATGTTTCTCTGAAATCCGTCTGGGGTTCAGGAGAACTAGTCCGGACAACGTTTGTGTACTAAAACCTTTTAAGGGTCATAACTCCGCCAAAAAACTTTCAACCGGAACACGGTGATGATATGCACAACTAGGCACTGATCATACCTGAAATTCATGCAGGAGTTCAGAAGGGACTAGTCTGGACAATGTTTGTGTATTAAAATAAATACTGAAAAGGTGATCCCTTGGAAGCAACAAACACAAACCGGACAAAGTTTGTGTAGTAAAACCTTTAAAGGGCCATAATTCTGCCAAAACTCATTCAAATGGAACATGGTGACATGGTGACGATATGCACAACTAGGCTTGATACTGCCAAGTTTTGCTGAAAGTTTGGTAAAGATGAAACATGAAGGTGCTAGAGTGTCGACATCAAAAGGTTCACAATTGTCAATAATTCAAGGGCCATAACTTCGGTGTTAGTGGTCCAAACTGGCTGTTTTTCAATATTGACGGAGCTTTCATCAATATCAACGATCTGGCAAAGGTTGGTAAAGGTAGGATGCAAAATGGAGGCACTAAATTGTTGACAAGACAATAATTATATAGCAATTTTTTTTCGTTAATTCAAGGGCAATAACTCAAAGTTTACTGATCCGATCTAGCAGGTCTTAGACTTCGTTTGAGCTTTCATTGATATTAACAATCTGGTAAAGTTTAGTGAAGATCGGATGAAGAATAGAGGCGGTAGAGTGTGGACAAGACGACATAATTATAGCAAATTTTGTTTATTCAAGAGCAATAACTCTGGTGTTACTGGTCCGATCTGCTGGCTTTCGAACTCTTCCAAGCATTCATTGATATTAATAATCTTTTAAAGTTTGTTAAAGATCGGATGAAAAAAGGAGGCGCTAGAGTGTTGATAAGACAGTATAGAATTTTGCGTTAGTTCAAGGGCAATAGCTCCTGTGTTACTGGTTCGATCTGGCTGGTTTTCAAACTCGTCCGAGCTTTTATTGATAATAATAATCTGGTAAAGTTTGGTAAAGACCGGATGAAAAATGGAGGCGCTAGAGTGTTAAAAAGACAACATATAACAATTTTCGTTAATTCAAGGGCAATAACTCCGGTGTTAATAGTCCGATCTAGCTGGTTGTCAAAATCGCCTAAACGTTTATATATAGTATAAATCTGGTAAAATTTGGTGACGATCGGATGACAAATGGAGGCGCTAGAGTGTGGACAAGACAAAATATAGCAATTGTTGTTAATTCAAGGGCAATAACTCTAGTGCTGCAGGTCCGATCTGGCTGGTTTTTAAACTTCCGAGCATGAATTGTTATTAATCATCTGGTAAAGTTTGTTAAAGATCGAATGAAAAATGGAGGCGCTAGAGTATTGACAAGACAAAATATAGCACTTTTCGTGAATTCAAGGGCAATAACTCCGGTGTTTCTAGTCCGATCCGGCTGGTTTTCGAATTCGTCCGAGCTTTCATTGATATTAATAATCTGGTAAAGTTTGGTAAAGATCGGATAAAAAACGAATTTGCTAGAGTGTTGACATCAAAAAGTTAACGGACGACGGTCGACGGACGGACGACGGACAAAATACCATGACATAAGCCCTACTGACCTTAGCTAAAAATAATGAACTTACATTTACGAGTGTTTTTCTCTCCGTAAATAACTATTGTAAAAGAGGCCCTAGAGGGCCTGTACCGCTCTACTTGCTTTATGGAGTTATGTGATTTGGGCAGGGGGTGGGGAGGGGTGGGGTGGAATTAGTTGATGTGGCACATATGAAAGAAACCTTTGCCCTGCATTGAGTAATATCGCAATCGAAAATAAATTACTGCAAGTCCCCCAAGTACCCATGTAGAGGGGCCCCTTTACTCTAGAGTTTTATAAATGCATCCACATTTGGACAAGAAAATAAATTGTGTTTCTTTTTTTACCCGATTATCCCCTAGGGGACCCCAGCAGACGATACCAAAATACGAAAACTTACTGCGCATCTTCACTAAGAAATACACCACACATGAATATGAAATATCAAAGGTTATGGAAGGAGTTAGCATCACAAGGCGGAAACGCCGTTATAATAAATTACTGCAAGTTCTCCAAAGTGCACCCCTGTAGAGGGGCCCCTTTATGCAGGCGGTCAAAACTCATTTTATATAATTATGTTTTGTCTCAAGTCCCTAAACAACTATACCAATTAGAACTAGAGGTTGTTTTCAGTAAAAACACATGTCTCCCCAATGAGAAAGGGCCATAAATCCGCCGAAAATCATTCATCTGATATGCGCTTCTAGGCTTAGTAATGATCATCCCTACCAAGTTTTGTTGAAATCTGGCCAAGGATCAGGAGAACTAGTCGGAACAAAGTCTGTTCATTAAAACCTTTAAAGGGCCATAACTCTGCCAAAAAGCATTCAACCGGAACACGACAATGATATACGCAACCAAGTTTCATTGAAAGCCGACCGTTGTTAAGGCGAACCAGTCCGGACAAAGTTTGTGTATTAAAACCCTTAAAGAGTCACAACTCCACCAAAAATCATTCAACCGGAACACAACGATGATATGCGCAACTATGCTTGTTACTGATCATTCCTGCCAAGTTTCATTGAAATCCAGGCAGGGGTTCAGGACAACTAGTCCGGTTAAAGTTTGTGTATAAGGAACCATAACTCTGTCAAAAATTATTCAACCGGAACACGGCGATGATATACGTAACTAGGCTTGGTATTTATCAGCTCTGCCAAGTTTCACTGAAATCCAGCCAAGGGTTCAGGAGAACAAGTCCGGACAAAGTTTGTGTATATAAACCTTTAAAGGGTCATTACTCTGCCAAAATTCATTAAACCGGAACACGGCGATGACGTGCGTAACCATGCTTGGTACTGATCATCCGTAAAATGTTTCGCTGAAATCCGGCCAGGAGTTTAGAAGAGACTAATCTGGACAAAGTTTGTGTGTATTAAAACCTTTAAAGGGCCAAAACCTCCGCGAAAAATCATTTAAACGGAACACGGCGACAATATGCACAACTAGGCTTGTTATTAATCAAAAACTTGCCAACTTTCGATGAAATCCGGCCAGGAGTTCAGGAGAACTAGTCCGGAAAATGTTTGTGCATTAAAACCGTTAAAGGGCCATAACTCCGCCGAAAATCTTTCAACCCGAATCCAGCGATGATATGCACAACTAGGCTTGGTACTGATCATTTCTGCACAGTTTTCTTTGAAATCCGGCCAGGGGTTCAAGAGAACTAGTCTGGAAAGAGTGTGTGTACTAAAACCGTTAAAGGGCCATAACTCCGCCAAAATATTTCAACCGGAACACGGCACAACTAGGCTTGATACTGATCATCCCTGCAAAGTTTTGTTGAAATCCGGCCAAATACAGGCACTATCGTCTTAACGAGACAAAATACAGCGTTTTAACTAAATCAAGGGCCATTACTCTGGTGTCACTAATCCGTTTTGGCTGGTTTACGAACTTGTCCAAGCATTCATTGATATTAAACATCTGGAAAAGTTCGGTAAAGATCGGATTAAAAATAAAGGCCCTATCATCTTAACGAGGCAAAATGCAGCATTTTAACTAAATCAAGGGCCATAACTCCGGTAAGGTTGGTTTCCGAACTTGTCCGAGCTGTCATTGATATTAACAATCTATGCAAGTTTGGTAAAGATAAAATTTTTAATGAAGGTTCTAGAGTGTTCACAAGGCAAAATATGGCATTTTTCAGAAAATCAAGGGCCATAATTCCGGTGAAACTAATCCGATATTGCTGGTTTTCGAACGTTTCCGAGCTTTCATTGATATTAACACTCTGAGCAATTTAAGTAAAGATCAAAAAATAAATGAAGGTGCACGAGTGTTCACAAGGCAAAATAGGGCCTTTTTCAGAAAACCAAGGGCCATAACTCCGGTGAAACTAATCCGATCTAGCATAGTTTTCGAATTTGTCCGAGCTTTCATTGATATAAAGACCCTCGCAAAGTTTGTTAAAGATCCGATAAATAATGAAGGCCCTATCGTGTTCACAAAACAAAAGTTAACGGACGACTACGGACGACGACTGACGACGGACGACGGACAACTCGCCATCCCATAAGCTCTGCTGCCATTGGCCAGAAGAGCTCAATCCTTATACCAATATAATTATTCGCAGATTTACCGCAACATATGCCTAAAAATAATACAAGTTCAACCTCCTTTTTCGGTTAAGCTTAAATACAATAATTTGAATATTTTATGACAGATTATGCTACGATTATTCATTGGAAAACTTAGAAGAAAAACTTAAATTTAAGTTTTTAAGTAGCTAAGTATATACTTAAGTATGTTGATGAAATCAGCGCCAGGTTGCACATACCTTCGTCGTGTTTCAGTTGAATGATTTTGGCGGATTTATGGCCCTTTTTCCTGTAGGGGAGACATCTGTTTTTACTTAAAACAACCCCTAGTTCTAATTTAGTATGGTTATTTAGGGACTCGAGGGAAAAACAATTTTATAAAATGGGGTTTGACCGCCTGCATAAAGGGGTCTACAGGCGGTCAAAACCTATTGAAAAAATTGCTATGCATCGAGTCCCTAAATAACCATACCAAATTAGAACTAGGGCCTCTTGTTTAAATTGTTAGCATGGGTCAATGGTTTAAGTTTCTGTTGTGGGTGTTATTGTTTTCTGTTTTTTTTTACAATGTTTTAAAAGAAGTACTGATGGGAATTTTATGACGACAACCCTTGATAGAGCCGTTTTAGCCAGTTGAGCGTCAGCAGGCCCTCATGGGCCTCTTGTTTAATATAATTTCGACTTCTCGACTGCATCTCAATAACAACAAAGTATACAGACTAGGGTTACTGAAATGCAACGAGCTGATATATTACATTTCACCAATAATATATTCAAATATGGTAGAATAACGACGAAAAGTTGTAAACTCTAAATTGTATTTAAATATATGATTTTAAGTCAAACGATATTGGATTAATGAATCGAGAGCATATTTTAATGCTTGATAAATGCTACATTATTGCCAGATGTCCCTTTAATAAGCACTTATTAAAACATACCGTTAATTTCTGAGAAGAGTTGGTAACGTCGCCTGTAGTTTCGTTTTCTGGAAAATAACTTTCGTGCAGCTAGGTGAATGATATACAGAGTATATTTAGCCACTCTTGAGTATATTTAGCCACTCTTTTTTTTTTAAAAACCGAGATTGCAGTGTGTCCCTTTAAGATCGCGAAGTAAATCTATTAGTCTCTCATCTTCAAGCACGTAAAACAGAACAGCACAATCAATCTTAGGTAATAGGCATATATATTCAGTTTGTTTGAATTGTGCACATTTTAGGCCATATATGATGGTCGATTATGTTTTGTGATAGAAGCCCCATTTTTCCTGGGTAGAACCAGTACTGATATATCTCCCGCTATTCGTAAAAATCGACACTTTCTCACAATTTGAGCTTCCAGTGGGATTCTAACTCGCACTGGTGAGAGGCGAGAGGGTTTGTAACTTAATTTCGTTAACAATTTTAAAAACAAATGTTCCCCCCAAATTAGGAGATACGTATACATGTTCGAACCATAACCTCCTTATAAAACATATAATCATGTTATATAATTATCTACCATATTAACAAAGGGACTGTAGGCGATCTGGAAGAATAATGGCTGTAAATCCAAATACTATATTCAGCAAAAATAGAAACGTCCCTCTTTTAAGCTGTGATTTGCATAGGGTTGACTTTGTTACATTTGTACACCAATCTAGATATAATTTCATAATTTTATACTTATCACTGTCATTCTGATCAATATTAATAATCATCAAAAACCAAAGTTTGCCTGTTCTGCTAAAACATGTTTTATTCAAATTGCGAAATCACTATATTTTTATTATAAAGGGAGGTAATCTGAAAATATTCGTTCTTGAAAGTTGTATGTCGCAAAAATGAGTGAACAGATCAGCGTCCTTTCTCTGTTTGTGTGGTGATGAGGTTATTCTCTGTTTATTTAAATATAACAAAACTGTGTTAACTCAAAGTTTTAACCACAAGACCCGGAAATGCTGTCAAGGGGAATAAATTTACCCACAAATTTGATTCAAAGAAAATTAGAAAATTGTTTTCATGACAGTGCTGGCCTTTAACAAAGGTATTGGCATATTAGATTAAATAAAACATAATTTCATTGTGTCAAATCCATGGGTAAATTTGGGGACGTTTTTATGTTTACTCAGTATAGTAAAACCGCACTAAACCTGATCCTATAAAATAATCGTTTTAATGGGGGACTACCGATATACAGAGTTATCTGAACATTCTGTTGGTTTTATCTCCCTTGTCCGCTACGTGGCGCTGCATTGGGTAGTTCCGGTTTAAAACAAAAACAGCTGATAGATTAGTCAGTGTAGAAATTCTTCCACTTTCATCAATTATTTAGCCGTATCTCGTCGTTGGCAAACCTAATTGTAAGTAGTATTCATTACTCTTTATCATTATAATTTATATTGTGAAATGTCAAATGCGAAGAAATATCGTAAAGGTGGAAATTTCCCGATAATTGTGAGCGGTGATCGCTCGTGAATATGGGACATAAGGGACCAGACACAATGTACCACATTTGGGGACAATAGGGACTGCATTAAGGTGTTAACATGTGATTGTATTTACTCAAAAATACCAATACACTTGTCGCCAATTAAAGATGTTGGAATTCTTTAATTGTTCCCACTAATCATGCTAATGACAATTAACTACACATTAATTAGGTGTTAATTTTACAAACTGGTGTATTGTTTTTTTCATACCAAGCCTACATACCTATAAATGCTGATGAAATATCTAGCAACTTCAAAACTTATACAGCCTTAAAACTGGAAAGTTGTATTCTGTGTGTCAAGAATTCGGGCAATTAGCAACTGTCATATGCAAATTGGTCAAAACATACCATTATTAGGACTGGACTTACATGCAAGGTAAACATGTTCTTTGATTTTAAATACTATTAGTAAGCTATTATTTGTTTTCTATTTAATTTCAAGTTTTGATGATTTGAACTTATTAGTATAAATATATTTTTTATTAAGGAAGATATTTCCTTAAGTTGGTAATTGATTCCAGAATTCTGCATACAATAATTACATGAAAATTACTGAATATAAACACATGACAGTAGGACTCCATCATGTTTAAATAGTGTAAGATCTAATATTATGAATTACTTTTAATTAAACTTAAATTCTGGAAAAAGAATGAACATTTCAACCTATAACTTTATTGAATAATTGGCCATCAAATGATATTCTTGAGATTAAGTTATCCTTTAAATTATCATTTAAATAATCAAATTATGATATTTACCATTGCCATACACAACTATTATCAATGCAAATCTACATTTTTAACTAAGTTTTGAATGGTCCCTTGTGTCCCATAATGTGGTCCCTTTTGTCCCCAAATGTGGTCCCTTTTGTCCATGGTCCCTTATGTCCCACTACCTCGCTCGTCATGTCAGGACAATTTACTTTTGAATGCCGCATTTGACTAACATGGATTAGTATTCTTTGTAGAATATTGGTGATTGATAAATAAAATAATGATAAAAAATACATGAGATGTAAATAATGAATTTGTTCTGGTCGGACTAAAAATATTTTTTTTATGAAAATACCCCGCCCACTTAGTGAAGACTGTTCATGTTTACTTCAGGTATAATTGAAAGTTCAATTTTAAATTTACTGAGATATTATTTAATGTCAAATGTTAACTGTGAACTAATAAATGGCTTTTATAATTTTCAGGTGAAATGGCTGACCCAGAAACTCCAAGAATACGTCAGAGGGCCGCTTCTGGTGGGAAGCGTTACTGTGTTTTGTGTAAACGGTACGAGAACGAAATAATTGAAGATGGCTTCAAGATCACTTTACACAGGATACCTGGTGGTCAGAGCAAACCTGAAATATCCCGGAAGAAGGCATGGATTCGAACAATGAAACTGCATAGACCAGATTTGCCACTGACGGACAATACCAGAGTGTGCATATTACACTTTGAAAACAAACAGTACATTCGTGGTGAATCCGTCCCAAAGTATTTTAACTTGAATAAGAATACCGAGCCTAGAAAAGTAAGACGACCTCTTTCAGAAAAATTCAGCAATATACAGTGTGAAACTCTTGAAAACACTGATAGTTTGGCATTAGACTGCACAGACGTGTCAGTTGTGGGCGATGAACCTGACATTTTGCTTTCGGAAACATTTATTGATCATATTGACAATTGTCATACTGTTGAAATTGAAAATACCAGTGTATTACCGGAGTGCATAGTGATAGATCCACATTCTGTTTTAACTGAACATGATTATGGGACTCTAGAATCCAACCCAAATGTCCCAGTGACTACAAATGCAGGATCACAAACATTACCGTTACCAAAGTCGCTCATGAAACCTGAGGACATCGAGAATGATGACGAACGGACAAGATTTTATACCGGGTATCCCAACTATGCAACATTCTTGTTGATATTTCAAACATTATTAAGTCATGGGGCTGATAAATTAACCTACTGGGAGGGTCAGAAACGTTCACTGGGCGGGGAGAACAGAACTTACAATGACGACAGTGTGGGAAAGCCTGGTCGAAAAAGGCGATTGCGACCGTTGGATGAATTTTATATGGTGTGCGTTCGTCTTAGATTAGGTCTTCTGCAGGATCATCTAAAAGATGTGTTTGGTGTTTCAGTGATGACAGTATCGAGAATAATGAACACTTGGATAAATTTCATGTATGACCATATGAAAAGTTTGATTCCGTGGCCTACTAGAGACCAGATAATGTCCAATCTACCAAAATGCTTCGCCGAGATGCCGCAAGTAAGAATTGTTGTGGACGCAACAGAATTTTTTTGTGAAAAGCCAAGTTCGTTAACGGCACAAAACCTAACTTGGAGTGAGTATAAGCACCATAACACGTTCAAAGTTCTTGTGGGAGTAGCACCAAATGGGTTAGTGACATTTATTTCGCGTGTATGGGGAGGTCATACATCGGACCGCCACATAGTGCAGAAGGATGGCCATTTATTTATTCCCAGAATGGAACCTGGCGATATCATTCAGGCTGACAAGGGGTTTACCGTGGCAGATTTGCTTCCTCCACATATAGGACTAAATATGCCACCATTTGTATCGAGGTCAAGACAGATGACTAAAAGTCAGTTTTTTAAAACTCAGCAGATTGCAACCTCGCGCATCGTTGTGGAGATGAAAATGGAACAAATTAAGAACTTTCGGGCTCTACAGACTGTCTTGCCATTATCTGAAGCTCACCTGGCCGAGCAAATCATCGTCATTTGTACTGCGATTACTAATTTGTATGAACCATTACTGAAATAAGTAAGACGTAAGACATGTGATGACAGATCAAATCTGCTTAACTATAGGGATTGCTAATGCTGGTTATGTGTTAATAAACATGTTCTTTTGGGGACTCAAAGTAAATGTGTGCGTGTGGTTAAACATTGCTTTGAACATTCAAACTGCCAAACTGATAACTCAGGTTACAAATAAATACACCAGAAAAAAATAATCTAAATATTTATTTAAAGTATTTAAAGGAAATGAAATAAAATCTAAATACTGAGAATGAGATGTGTTTTATTTTTCTTGTTGACAGAAGTACTGATATGACAATTGTATTATTAACAATGTAATGAACAGGGCAAAAAGGCCATCCCTAAAAAAAGTGTTGGTTTGCTGTGCTCGACCTACACACTAAAAAGCCCTTTCCAAAACTTGTTATTGCAATTCTTTTGACTTTTTTTTTACTATTTTAAGTATAGTTTCCCTTTAATTTCTTCTTTTTTTTTTACTGTCTTTGGAAAAGAAAAAAATATTCACCTACCTACCCACCTAAAACTTTTTGGGTCGGAGCACAGCAAACCAACAATTTTTTAAGGATGGCCTAAGCAACAAATAAACAATGTACATGTATAGCAAGCACAGTTGCTGTTTTGGAGAGAATAACAGATTTTATTTGATCGAGAAGTGAGCAAATTTTAGATTTTCACAAATGCCAAGTATCGGTGAAATCACTCCGAGATAAAATAAAATATGATTTCGCGTCGAAACATCAAATGTTGTATTTATGTATTAATTACATGGTGAAGTTCCTAAAGGCTATTTTCACTAATCATAATTTACACAAGCACAAAATACGGCATTCTGAGTCTGACATCTAAAGTGTATTGCATTGCACTCAGCAGGGTTTATTAATATATATTAATAAAAAATTTCAAAAAATTATTCACTGATTTTCAAAACCATATTTTTCTGTCTTAGCGACACTTCCAAGTTAAATATATATAAATTCAACACATATTTTCCAAAACTAATTTTAAATTGAAGAAAGCAGATCTGGCAGTGAAAATAGAAACTATGTTTCACAACATTATTTAACTTTAAAAGTTTTATTTCACTGATTGCTTACATGCATTGCAACCGGCATGATCTTAAAGGGACATATGACAATCTTGCAGAATGTTTCAAGCTTTAAAATTAAAACCTCTATAATTCCATTATCTTTATTTTCTAAAAATATTGTTTGGGCAGTGAAAATAACACTACCAGTTTAATTTCAAGGAACGAAGTCACACTTTTATTTCTCTACATAAAGTCCCTATCCTGCCATCAACAGACAAATTTAACAACATATGTATACCGTTTCTAAACCTACTAACGACAAGTTATATATATATCTTAAAGTTTGAAAATCTGAACTCTATAAACACAATATAAACGGCTTTAAACAGCGAAGCCAAACACTGGAACGTTGAATTGTTGCTCACAATTCATTTTACACATTTCAATCTCGGGTATTTTAAGTACCCATGAATAAACATATACTTTTAATCGGCATATACATATTATTTTATGACCTGAACACCTGGATATGATATGGATAATTACTTTATGCATTTCATGCCGACCAATCAACACAACATTGTTCCAGGTTAAACGGCTTTAAACAGCGAAGCCAAACACTGGAACGTTGAATTGTTGCTCACAATTCATTTTACACATTTCAATCTCGGGTATTTTAAGTACCCATGAATAAACATATACTTTTAATCGGCATATACATATTATTTTATGACCTGAACACCTGGATATGATATGGATAATTACTTTATGCATTTCATGCCGACCAATCAACACAACATTGTTCCAGGTTATATTACACATGTTTACCATAGATAAATCTGTGTGCCTGACTGGTGAAACTTTACTAAGGCCTTTTCTACAACGGTCAATACATTAGTTGTTTTCCACGTTTGATGCGATTAGTGAACAATTCAGCCACAAAGAAAGAACTGTAGAAAAATTTCAACCGAAATAACATATTTTGCCAGAACTTCTCATCAAAATGAACTCGTTGAACATTTATGCCTTTCTTCGTCCAAATTATAAAGTCGCACCAGTCTACACCAACTATTTTCATTTGTCCCATAATCTGGTACATATAGTTATGGTTTGATTTCAGAACCAAATTATTGTTTTTATCTAAATCACCACAGAACTGTTTCAAAGACACACACTCCTTTGGTGATAGATTTCTTCCACTGTATGGGCACTTAATTTCAACAGCACCGATACCACAGGTTTTACAATTGACAATGCCATCCACACTTGCACCGAGATACGGAAATTCTTTCGACATCACTAAACCTGTCGTTTCCACAGTCACACAACTGCCACATTTACGCATATGAGTTCTTGTATACTCGCGTCTCGCATGGGACTCTTTTTTTCTACCATATCGCATTGCTTTGGTGTCAAAACTGGCCTCGTAGCCACGTGTCTGCTTGATGATGTTGTCTGGTTTAGTTTCAGGCTTTTTCTTGCAAATCTTACCGAAATTGGATGCTGTCAAGATATACGTTCGCATTTCCTTCCATTTCATATTCGAACTTTGTCCTTTGGTTGAGTCTTTCACTACTGTGATTTCATTCTCTGAAAGTTCAATCTCAGATACAAAGTTCCTGAATTCAGTCTGACATACACTTGAGTTCAGATCGACATGGTCACAGTACATAATATCGGTCTGGTACTTCTTCATGACATCCGACAAATCAACAATGTTTGGATTCAAGGTCTGGAAGAGAACCGAATTTGGACAAGCTTGGCCTAACCCAGCTAATATCTGCTGTAAAAACAAATCTGGGTCCTTGCAAGGTCCAGCCTGGTATACATCAGGGTAGGGTTTTAGGGGCTGCTCTTTTTCCTGTGCCGGATTAACAAACTTGATGTCTGCCAACCTTTTTGGGCTCAACTTCTTCAAAGTTTGTGGTTGTAGCCATTCACAGCTCCTTGATGTACAAGCACTCTTTATTTTCACCAGAGTCAGTAGAAGTCCTCCAATGTGGCTGCATACACCGGAATGTCCTGCCTTGCAGTTACAAACTCCACTGTCGATCTTTCCCGTTTTTTTCACTAATACAACATGTAATGTGTAATACTTCGATACATTTCCATCACCAACTATAACAGTGTCCTTCATACTGGGCTTACACTTTGCCTTCACATAGCAGTAAGAGTTTTCCGCTTCAATATCATGTATTCTAACGTCATACACATAGTCTTCATTGGAGAACTTTCTTGCTTTTTTCAGTTGGCGGTGGCATTTGTTTGATCTTCCCGTTATGGGATTCTTGTTATAGAGAAAGTAGTTCTCAACATCTTCTTCTCTAACAGGTGGGCAAATACTTGTTCCAACTGGGGACCAGCCATCCTTTAGAACATCAAGAGGGGGGAGTTTTTCAGATTCACTGTCGCTACCATCACTAGATTCAGATTCAGTGTCGGAGTTACTCGAATTGTCAAAACGTAATGACCGAATTATTCTATGAACGAGAACCTGCTTATTTCCCGATTTCTTTTTCTTGTGATCGACAAGCCACTGAGTTAAGTCTTTCTTCTTCCAATTTTTCAGAGTATCTTCATCAAAGATGTGCTGATTTTCATCCTCGGACTCACTCATTCTGAAATTTAAACAAAAAATAAGTCTATAATTTGATAGCAGATACGTATCGCCATACCCAATTTCATTAAAGGTGTATGTTATGTTATTCTCACAAAATATTGGCATATAGGGTTAATACTAGTAGCTACATTCACGATTACCATTTCATCAGTCTCCATAATATGACTCTTTAGCCGGAATTAGAAGAAAAATACTTTTATAATTTGGATATATTTTTTTGTCAAGAAGAGCAAAGAGCAAATACATACTTATTTGCATATTGTTACCTGTTTTATAATAAATAGCATGACCAGCATACTGGTGTCTGAGTTTTCATTCACTCTGATATATCGGTGGGTGGGTGGGGTAAAGGCATACTGTTTGTCACAAACTTGTTGATGAACATAGTTTCTTCCGTTTAATTGTGTAAACATACATCTTTGGCAGCTACATACATCTTTGGCAGCTGCATTTGGGAAATATTTCGATGAAATGACGAAATAACCGAAAATATTAGTCAAACATTGTCAATATGCGGATCCCACCACTGTCACTTTCTTTCTTCTTTTTTTTCGAACTTACTCTAACTTCGAACGCAAAAAACAAAACATACTTACTTTAACTAGTCGTAGGTCATCCACTTTATTTGGCTTGGCGATATTTATTCAGTGACTAAAGCGATAAATAAACGTGTAATAGATAATGCGCGTGTTGTCAACTTGTCAATTGCTAAACCGGAACTACCCAGTAGCTAAGGGAGATAACTGAACATCGCTTCCGGAAGGGAGAATACTTTTGATATCGGTAGTGAGGGATTATTGTTAATGAAATAGTTTTGTAGAGACAACTGAACGAATCGGCTATTTGTGTGCATAAATCATTGATATTAATTCATATGATGTTGTTAAACATATTTTTCGTATTGTGCCATACGTATATGTTCCGATTAGGCTAAAATACAACTAAAATAGTAATTATAAAATCACGTCAGTTATTTATTTTTAATTTCAAGCAATGTCTAACAACATCACAATGTAAGGAAAGTACAAGTAAGAACTGAACATAAGGTGTTTTCTCATCGATACATTTAACGCCAGATAGATTCTCGTGAAAAAAACATGCTTGGCACTGAAAAGGTGTGACATTTCACCGAACCAAATTATTCTAAGGATCAAGCCGTAGAAACGAAGTAAGAAAGATTACTGTTTGATTCATTATATTTTGACCAAAACAATAAATTGAAAAGGATGAATCCCGCTCAGAGAAATATTCTAACTGAGAAAGGAAGTTAATATATACGAGGGGTGTTTCAGATGTAATGCAATTCGGTTTGCACAATTTTATTTTCAAATGATTTTACATCAAATTTCATTTATAAACCTTCGAAATACCCTCCTTTTGCCTTTACACATCGTTTTAGTTTTTTTAATCCAGTTTCGAAAGCACTTTCTGTTGTCTTCAGTGGGTACCCCTTTAAGGTACTGGAACATCGCAGATCCTAGTGAGTTTCTGGACGAGTAGCGCTTTCCAGTAAGGAAGGATTTCATCTTTGGAAATAGGAAATAGTCAGAGGGTGCTAAATCTGGGGAATAAAGTGGGTGATCTAGGACTCACACCTTTTTTTGGTCGAGATATGTCCTCAAAAGTTCAGCTTTGTGTGCAAGAGCAGTGTCTGTAATAAATGGACATCTTTATGCCAGTCCTTGGACGACGTTTCTTGAAGTACTTTTCAAGTTTCTTTAATACAACGTTCTTGTAAAATTTAGCAGTAACATGTCTACCTTTAGGAACTGGAATTTGAATAGCTGGACCGTGAATTGAGAAGAAAATGGCATACAAAACTTTGTGTGTTTGTGTTTGTGTTCGCTTTGCAATTACGGGTCTCCTTGCATTTCCATTTCTAGTCGCCTATACTCGGTTGTCACACTTCCGCTTAGGTTCAAAGAAATGTACCCATGTTTCATCACCAGTAATGATGTTAGAAAACTGTTTATTGTCATATTTTGGATACATCTTCAATAAAGATTTGGCTTTTTTAACGCGGTCACGTTTCTGGTCATCAGGCAGTAAATGTGGAATCCATCTTGCACATATTTTAGTAACGTGTAACACTTTCTTCAGAATAAAATGAACCCGTGCCACATACAAAAATATCGTCCGTCATTTTCAGATACTTCCATTGTGAAGCAAGCAGATTGGTTTGACGCTGACTGTTCTGATGCTAAATATCGATACTCAGATGCTTTACGTGCGTTTACAATTTGTAAAACTCCTATGAGTAGAGAATACTTTTGCAAATGTAAAAAAGATTATAAGGATTTATGTCGTAAAAGGAAAAAAATATTTGAAATTAAAAAAGTTTCGGAGATAGAAAATTTAAGGTTCAGTAAACCTAAACAATTTTGGAAATATTTTAAAAAACAAAGAAAAAAGTCAAATGATAATGATATTACTCTAAAGGAATTCCGTGATTATTTTTCATCTTTAGGAAACGACGATTTCCAATGTAAAAATGATGAAGCGGAGTCTTTTTGCGACGAGCACAATTTTGATGAAGACTATTGTACCTACGAGGAATTAGATATGCCGATCAATGAAATTTTAACTGTAGTAAAGTTGCTAAAAACCAATAAAGCTTTAGGGAGTGATGCATTGATAAATGAATACTTTATTGAAAGCATTGACATTTTAGCATCACATTTGTGCGATATATTTAATGCAATTTTAACTTCTGGATTTTTTCCTGAAAAATGGATGGAAGGAGTTATTGTCCCTGTTCATAAAAATGGAAATACTAAACATGTTAATAACTATAGGGGTATTACTCTAGTTAGTTGCCTGTCAAAAATATTTACTACTATATTATATAAAAGAATTGACTGTGTTTGTGAAAAGAATAACATTATTTCTGATGCACAGTTTGGTTTTAGAAAAGGCCATTCCACTGTTGATGCTTTATTTGTTCTTCTCTCTATTGTTGAAAAATATTTGAATGAGAATTAACGTTTATATGTTGCCTTTGTAGACCTAAAACGATAATTTGATACTATATATAGAAATGCTTTATGGCTTAAACTATATAAATCTGGTATACAAGGAAAGATATTACGAATTATTAAAGACATGTACGAAAAGGTGAAATCATGCGTGAAGAGTTGTGGTACTTATTCAGACTATTTCGAATGTGCGGTTGGATTACGTCAAGGGGAGGTAATCTCTCCTTTGTTATTTTCGTTATTTATTGAAGATCTTGAGCTGCATCTACAAAATGATGTGAATTCAGGCTTACAGATTGATGTTATAGTTCTGATATTGTTACTGTTTGCTGATGATATGGCCATTTTAGGTAAATCTCCAGTGGAATTACAAAATAACTTAAATCTTCTATACACATATTATAATAATTGGGGTCTTGAAGTAAATACCACTAAAACCAAGATAATGGTGTTTAGAAAAAGAGGAGGGCTACTTCAAAATGAACATTGGACCTATAACGGTCAAAATATCGAAGTTGTAAATGATTTTAACTATTTAGGCACAGTTTTTAATTATACGGGCAATTTTTCATTAAATCAAGAACTTTTAATTGGTAAGTCACTAAAATTGCTCTACGCTTTATTAGCGAATTGTAAAAAGATAAAGTTAAAGCCAAAAACACTATGCCAATTATTTGATTCATTTGTAGGTTCTGCACTAGGATATGCCGCTGAAATATGGGGATTCTCTAAATCAAAAGTAATAGAAAGAATACACCTAAAGTTCTGTATACGGTTGCTTAACGTTAGATTAAATACATGCACAGTAGGTGTATATGGTGAACTTGGGCGGTACACTCTTTATAATACGAGATATATAAGAATTATTAAGTATTGGTGTAAAGTAATAAATACTAATAACATTCTGATGAAAAAACTCTATGAACAAGGTGTATATGACTGTGAAAGAGGTTGTAAAAAATGGGTTTCGAATGTAAAAAAGTTATTATCTGATTATGGTTTTGCCTATTTATTTAACAATCAGGATAATTATGCTGAATGTTAAAACATTTCCATGTGTTTTTAAACAACGAATAATTGACTTTTTAAGCAAGAGTGGTATGGGTCAATTGATAGCTGTGCTGTTCTTGAAAACTATAAATATTTTAAATCTGATTTTTCATATGAACACTATCTAAATGTTTTACCTAGCAATTTGAGATTCTTTGTTTCTAGAATAAGATTATCTGCACATTCTCTTAACATACAAACTGGACGGTATGCAATAAATCGCATACCGAGAAATGAAAGATATTGTTTATGTTGTAACTCACAAGATCTGGAAGACGAATACCATTTTATATGTGTGTGTCAATGTTACAATGAACTAAGAAAAACATATATTAAAAGATATTACCACCTAAGGCCATCTATGTTCAAATATATAGAATTGATGAAAACTTCAAACAATGATATATTACTAAATTTAGCGAGGTATATAAAATGTGCTTTAAATGTTAGACTTTCTATTTTGAATGCTTAGTATAAATATAATATTGTTCATCCTCTAACTATGATGATGTAAACTATACTGACAGTTGATTTATATACTCTGTTTACGTGCCTTTGTTATATTCGTATATTGTATATATGTTCTGAATGACGATGTACTTTGTGCAAGTCTAAATAAAATATCTGTTCTGTTCTGTTCTGCTGTTGAGATGCCTGATCTTTGAGCTAACTGCCGAATGGTCAATCTTGCATCTCCTTTAATTAACTCCTGGATTTTATGGACACTTTCCTTAGACGTTGCAACTCGACGTGGACCACATTTTGGATTGTCTTTTAATCCATTATTTCTAGATTTGAAATGCACGATCCATCTGGTAATAATGCTATATGATAATTCATCACTTCCATAAATGTAACAAATCTCATTATTTACGGTCTTGGCAGGTATTTTCAGACAAACTCTCCCTTTTATATATGTCCTAATTTCTAGCCATTTTTTTGACCGTTTACAACCATATTTATACACAGTGGTATGAATGGACCTGCTATAGGGAGCTCGTTTTAGGAAATGACTGGATATTTTTCAACACACTTTCGTGCACATGTAGTTAAAAGGTTAAACTGACATAATAACAGGTTTTTATGAAATAATATCACGTATTTTACGTGATACACGTGGAATTACATTACATCTGAAACACCCCTCGTAACCCATATAAATATTAAGCATGTTTACCACCCGAGCCGTTTACACATAGATTTGTCACGGGCATACCAATCCTGATACAGATTTATGGATATTTGTTTCCTCTTTAAAATAATACACCGACATCTGTCGCATACACACCGAAATCTGTCGCGTATGAAGACCGTCATCAGAATATCACAGCGCGTATCCCATACATTGGTTATTAAGCATCAGTTAACTGTTATTTGACTGTGAACTAAAAAATAATTGTAATGACATTATGCATTATCATAATTTGTAAAAAGTTAACAACAATCTAAACATGTGCGACTTTATGTTTGTCTGCAATCTTTCTTGTCGTGCCCTCAATGGTTTGCTGTCATGTTGCTCTGGCTTCTGCCAAGTCATTGAGTAAGTTCTTTGTGGCTTTCTATGCTATTTTTGTTTTGTATTTATTTATACACGAGCATCTTTGTGTTTTACTTATATTGCCTATTAATGCTGCCTTGTTAGTTAGAGCATAGCTCTTGGCGGCGATTTCTTTATTTACACTGTCCCGTTTTATTGGGATGAGAGTTGGGTAAGTATGGGCACCCTAGAATCGGTTTAAACCCCCAACGGCCTTGTTTGCCACTGACCGTTCCAAGGCGGTAGCCCTATTGTCAACCCTTTTGTGTTTGTGATGTCTTATTTGGCCTTTTATTCGGCTTTAACGTTGTTCTTTGTTTCTGTGTGCGTTTGTGGTTGACTGTTGTCTTTGAATGTTACTTTTCCTGTTCGATTTTTATATCTACTTTTTACAATATTAACATGATTTTAATTATAGAATTAATTAAACCAAACAGACCAAGGGAAAACACATATTAGAAATAGAATGTCAGAAAGAAAAACAACGCGCTGTCACTTCTAACTGTTTAAGATTATTTCAAAATAAATAGGAAACTCATTCCGTCATTGCGTACATCACCACGAAATGCATACTAATGTTGATTATTGGTCACTTATTGGAATAACATCTATATTGTCTTCGGCATATATTGTATTTGTTACAAAATGTCCATATGTTATATACACGTGCGTAATATCAACTGGGTCCATACCAAATTAAGGTAATATCGGCATTTAAGATGCCCGTTTATCAAACTAAAATGTTTATTCGTCCCTTTGTCGTATTCGTCCCTTTGTCTTCCTCCAGGAAGAATTTAGTTCAACTTTTAAGTATACTAACCGTAAACTAACAGTAAAACATAATCCCATCAAGAATTTTTCTCACATACGTACTGCAGTGAATGTGTGCAAGAAAGGTCATTCCATGTTTGATTATATTTCTGTCTAATTAATACCATTAAGCAGTTCTCCTCAGTCCCGTCAGAGCCGCGATTATTTGGTTCATTTTGGTACCAGTTTGTATAAGATATACTTTCACTGCTGTTTTTCCATTTCCATACACCTTCTGTCTCTTCATCTGTTCCACCTAGCCAAAACGGAGCAGATAAACCTAGCTTTAATACAAACATCATCTCATCATTGTTATCAATTTCAGCCAGATACCCACCGTAACTGTTACACTTTGTCATAGCGGCATTCCAGTTAATCCAGTCACTGAATGTTCTGTAAAATGAGTTCTCAAACTGAGACCATCCTGAATACATTTCTGCTATGATGTGCATTTCATCTTTTAAGACTCGGTTCTGTTTGCTGATGATCCCGTTTAATTCTGAGTTTTCTGTTTGTAGTTTGCGTATTTCGCCCGTTTGCGTAAACATGATTGTCTCCATCTCACTAACAGAGGATTGTAATGTTTGTATTTGTTTGTCCCTGATGAGCGACGCTTCAATGACATTTTTATGTTGTTCCTCTAGTTTCTCAATGTTGTCGTGTACGCTGTGAATATTTGTTGTCATTTGTCCATATTTCTGGTCTAACAATGCCATCGTTGTGGTCAGTTTACTAAACATTTCTCCATGTTCGTTTTGTTTGCCAACAATTCCATTCAGCATATTTCTGATTACCGTCTTTTCCATCATAAATCCGTTTTCAATGTACCTCAGTTTGACGTCAAATGTATTCAATAGGGACATAGCATAGCTAATATTGCTCAGTCTTATCACATCTAACACAATCGTATCAATATCTGTTTTCGTATGTGTCCCCACTTTCTTCCCTTTTTTGTCACTTTCAAGATTTTCCTGATATGTTGTTTTGTTGAAGATATTCCATAAATCTCGTATATCATCGCCAAAATTAATTATCTCCGTCATTGTAAAATCGATTCTTTGTCTCAAAACATCAATCTGGTTCTGTAGTCTTGCTCTTTTTTTTGACATAATCGTCTTCGGAAACACGATCATGAACATCAGAAATATGAAAACTAATATCCGTGCCGCCATTATGCAGTTATAATTAATTGCTCTATAAACATACAAAATATCAGCAGATGAGGCTGATTTTTCTTGGTGATAACTGCTTCGATGCGGAGAGACCTCAAAGCGAGTTCTGCCGCTATTGAAAATTATAGTCCTAGTGGTTAAAGTGAGTATGTATTTCCAGCAAGGCAGTTAGGTGCAAGCTTAGCCGTACTCTGCAGTGCATTAAATATAGATACTTGACTGTAGTTTAGGCTATGATTCGTCTTATAAAGTAATAATGCATGGGACAACACAGCAGTACAGCTTGGTTTGTAGAATATTATTACTTTCACAAGTTTGGTACATTGTGTGTTTTACTACGGAGAAAAGCTATACACATATAGTATTATCAGACTGAAATAATTATTACACGAGCGTCCACTCCTTACATTCAGTCCTTTGACACGTTTCATAAACGTAAGAAAGATCTCGAGAGGTATAACATATGGTTTGACATTCTAATAAACGTCATAGCAAAAAATGTGACCATAAATTCGCCAAATACCACATTTTGGAACATATAAAACATCTATTCAGTTTATTACTGATTACTAATATGAACTTCTATCCATCTTTTACGAACCCGCCCCTATCAGAATTCAAAACGATGTTACGTTATTGTTGGTACAAAACCATCGTGAATGCCGCAGGAGCATACACATACATTTGTGATGAAATAACCAAACCGTGATATGTTTTAAAATAAACGTCACAGTGTTAAGAAGGTGATTAAAGTACTTAAAAAAGCGATACTATTATACTGTGCAAATTAAAATAAATGCCTTATATTGAACAACGATGTTATATATGAAACAGTATTAGCTTAACACACTTTTGATTTTATCACATACACTCAACAAAATTCCTAATCGGTCAGTTTATATTGTATTACTATTTCTATAATAATGCATGTATTCACGCGAAATTTCACATATCGATATTTGAATAGGTACTGCAGCTAATTATTGATTTTTTTCTGGCCGGCTCGCTGTCAAATTAACCGTGTTAGGCGTGTTGACCAATATATCACATTTTGCACGTGCAGGGCATGGACACCAATATGCACGTGTTCATGTACACTTTTTTCAATGCTGATGATTTTCCTACTTGAAAAACACATACCATGGCGAGAATGACACAAGAGGAACGCGGCCGAGCTGTCGGAATGTTACAGTCCGGAACACCTTAATGACAGGTGAGTTTTATTTTTTGAAATTTCAAAGGAATATCGATATAATTTATTTGTAGCTATTATTTTGGTGGCTATTTCCGTTTTTAACTTTATTTCAGGTGGCAATAAGCTCTTCGGGCGAAATTCAACCAAAGCGGAAGTGTGGCTGATCGACCCCGACGGTTCAAACAGAAGGTGACAACAGATACATGATTGTATCATATCTCCGTGATCGTTTTCTACCAGCTACATCGGCATCTAGGCATACGAGGGTGACTCATGGGCGTCATGTATCAACGTACGAAACCGGTGACGTGACGTCGGAATTCGATGCCGTCGACATCGGTAAGGTCCTATCTTAACGAAAAGACACCGCCAAGCTCACTTAGTTTGGGCTAGGCGACATTTACGGTTCACCAGAGCCGACTCGGCGAATGTTCTTTTCGTCGACGAGACAAGGATTACATTGCGTTGTGGCGACGGCCGCAAACGCTTTTATCGCCGACGTGGTGAGAGAAACAGTGCCAATTGTGTTCTAGAGGCGGACCAGTTCGTGGGAGGATCCATTATGATATGGGCGGGAATTTCGATGCACACCAAAACACCGATCGTGTCCATACAAGGCAACATGAATGCACGACGATGATATCAGATGGACATCATTCAAGCTGTTCTTATACCACCCATTGCTGTAAACCGTGGCATGCAACTCGTCCAAGACAACGCTCCGTGCCATGTCGCCAGAGCAACATTGACAATGTTACAGGCCAATAACATACGAGTAATCCCTTTTCCTGCTAAAAGTCCTGACCTAGACCCAATCGAGCATGTCTGGGACTTATTAAAACGAAAGGTACGGGCGCATCCTCAGCAGCTGAATCTACGGGAATTGGAGCGTGACATAAACCGCGTTTGGAGAAATATCCGTCAGCAGTATCTTCGCAGATATATTGTATCAATGAGGAGTCGTTGCCGAGCCGTGATTGCTTCCGATGGCACACACGTCATTAACATACAACAGCCGTCAATTAACATGAGTTTGTGACTTTTGAATTACCGGGTCGCCTTATTCATTCCTGCGGAAGATGTCAACTCTTTATTTGTTTGAAATGGAAATTTTGTTTGTTGATTTGTAATGAATTCCGCTTTCTTTTGCGATCAATAAATTCACGAAATTGAATTTATTCTTTTTTTTAATTACAATTTATTGAGGTGACCGATTAGGAATTTTGTTGAGTGTATATCTACTGGGAGTGTAAGAAAATCATGGACAGTATATTGCAATACAATAGTGAATTATATACGCAAATGAGGGCCGAATCACTGTGTACACAGTAAACAATTTAGTACAAATTATTTGCATGGTGTATCTTACGATACGTTCAGACAGACCTAGTCTCGATCGTCCAGACCTCTCGCGAGACTACTCTCAAAGAAGTTCACACGAGGTCTGGACAAAAAAAATGTTACCATCTGCTGATTGGTCAACTTCAGTTTGTTATGGGAATCACCCCCTACTTTCACGACGGCAATGTCGTGCAATAAAATTACCTCAAACAAAGTCAGCGGATCACGATTAATGCTAAAAAATTAATTTGAAACATCCTTTTGTAATACAGATGATATTATGTTTTAAGAGATACTACATAAAACGAAGTTTATTGTATATTTAATAAGGACGTACACACATCCCATTGGAACTAATGTTGCGTGTAATACAAAGTGCACTTTGATGTTGCGGTCAAAATGACGTCACGTCGCAGTCAGTTTTGACGTTTGGCGTTTACTTGCACATTTGAAAATCATTTTATCATGCAGATATGCACTTTTCTGCCTAATAAAGGGGTGACCTATTAAATTTTGCTTTAATTACGCACTGACCAATAGAGCAAATCAATGCGGAATTCCTGGGCGTTTATTGTACGTAACGTTATCTGACGTCATGCACGTAACTTTGCCTGACGTCATAAAACAAACAAAAAACAACAACATGCGACGTCCTCGATAAGCGTACCATTCTGAGAAATAGGTAATAATAGTAATTCATACAGAAAATATGGACAATCTACATGATAAATAGAATATTATGTCAGTGCCTTTTACTATCAAGTTTATTAGGCTCGGCACGAAAACGAAGATTGGCTCGGCAGAGTCTCGCCATTCTTCGTTTTCTAAGCCTCGCCTAATAAACTTGATAGTAAAAGGCACTGACATAATATTCTCTATATATTAAAATTTATAAGAATAGTTCAAGGTAAAACTATTTTGCATATTACTAACTGTTGATCATATTGCACCAATAATATATAAGAGGAAATAGTAAAATTAATACTGGATTAATAAATGGAGGTGCTACTCCGCCAACAAAAGCCAACATTACCAACATCTGAACACCGTTTCTAAACCTACTGACGACGATATATATAACTTATATACTTTGAGAATTCAAACTCTATAGACACAATATCAACGGCTGTAACCAACAGGCCGAACCCCAAGACAGGATCATCGAATTAGGAGTTACACAACACAATGTATAGAAACAACATCAACGGCTGTAACCAACCAGGCCGAACCCCAAGACAGGATCATCGAATTAGGTGTTACACAACAAACTGTATAGACACAACATCAACGGCTGTAACCAACCAGTCCGAACCCCAAGACAGGAGCATCGAGTTAGGAGTTACACATCAAACTGTATAGACACAACATCAACGGCTATGACCAACCAGGCCGAACCCCAAGACAGGAGCATCGAGTTAGGAGTTACACAACAAACTGTATAGACACAACATCAACGGCTGTAACCAACCAGGCCGAACCCCAAGACAGGTTCATCGAATTAGGAGTTACACAACAAACTGTATAGACACCACATCAACGGCTGTAACCAACCAGGCCAAACCCCAAGACAGGATCATCGAATTAGGAGTTACACAACAAACTGTATAGACACAACATCAACGGCTGTAACCAACCAGGCCAAACCCCAAGACAGGATCATCGAATTAGGAGTTACACAACAAACTGTATAGACACAACATCAACGGCTGTAACCAACCAGGTCAAACCCCAAGACAGGATCATCGAATTAGGAGTTACACAACAAACTGTATAGACACAACATCAACGGCTGTAACCAACCAGGCCCAACCCCAAGACAGGAGCATCGAATTAGGAGTTACACAACAAACTGTATAGACACAACATCAACGGCTGGGACCAACCAGGCCGAACCCCAAGACAGGTTCATCGAATTAGGAGTTACACAACAAACTGTATAGACACCACATTTACGGCTGTAACCAACCAGGCCAAACCCCAAGACAGGATCATCGAATTAGGAGTTACACAACAAACTGTATAGACACAACATCAACGGCTGTAACCAACCAGGCCAAACCCCAAGACAGGATCATCGAATTAGGAGTTACACAACAAACTGTATAGACACAACATCAACGGCTGTAACCAACCAGGTCAAACCCCAAGACAGGATCATCGAATTAGGAGTTACACAACAAACTGTATAGACACAACATCAACGGCTGTAACCAACCAGGCAGAACCCCAAGACAGGAGCATCGAATTAGGAGTTACACAACAAACTGTATAGACACAACATCAACGGCTGGGACCAACCAGGCCGAACCCCAGGACAGGAGCATCGAATTAGGAGTTACACAACAAACTGTATAGACACAACATCAACGGCTGTAAGCAACCAGGCCGAACCCCAAGACAGGAGCATCGAATTAGGAGTTACACAACAAACTGTATAGACACAACATCAACGGCTGGGACCAACCAGGCCGAACCCCAAGACAGGTTCATCGAATTAGGAGTTACACAACAAACTGTATAGACACCACATTTACGGCTGTAACCAACCAGGCCGAACCCCAAGACAGGTTCATCGAATTAGGAGTTACACAACAAACTGTATAGACACAACATCAACGGCTGGGACCAACCAGGCCGAACCCCAAGACAGGTTCATCGAATTAGGAGTTACACAACAAACTGTATAGACACCACATTTACGGCTGTAACCAACCAGGCCGAACCCCAAGACAGGTTCATCGAATTAGGAGTTACACAACAAACTGTATAGACACAACATCAACGGCTGGGACCAACCAGGCCGAACCCCAAGACAGGTTCATCGAATTAGGAGTTACACAACAAACTGTATAGACACCACATTTACGGCTGTAACCAACCAGGCCGAACCCCAAGACAGGTTCATCGAATTAGGAGTTACACAACAAACTGTATAGACACAACATCAACGGCTGTAACCAACCAGGCCCAACCCCAAGACAGGAGCATCGAATTAGGAGTTACACAACAAACTGTATAGACACAACATCAACGGCTGGGACCAACCAGGCCGAACCCCAAGACAGGTTCATCGAATTAGGAGTTACACAACAAACTGTATAGACACCACATTTACGGCTGTAACCAACCAGGCCAAACCCCAAGACAGGATCATCGAATTAGGAGTTACACAACAAACTGTATAGACACAACATCAACGGCTGTAACCAACCAGGCCAAACCCCAAGACAGGATCATCGAATTAGGAGTTACACAACAAACTGTATAGACACAACATCAACGGCTGTAACCAACCAGGTCAAACCCCAAGACAGGATCATCGAATTAGGAGTTACACAACAAACTGTATAGACACAACATCAACGGCTGTAACCAACCAGGCCGAACCCCAAGACAGGAGCATCGAATTAGGAGTTACACAACAAACTGTATAGACACAACATCAACGGCTGGGACCAACCAGGCCGAACCCCAGGACAGGAGCATCGAATTAGGAGTTACACAACAAACTGTATAGACACAACATCAACGGCTGTAAGCAACCAGGCCGAACCCCAAGACAGGAGCATCGAATTAGGAGTTACACAACAAACTGTATAGACACAACATCAACGGCTGGGACCAACCAGGCCGAACCCCAAGACAGGTTCATCGAATTAGGAGTTACACAACAAACTGTATAGACACCACATTTACGGCTGTAACCAACCAGGCCGAACCCCAAGACAGGTTCATCGAATTAGGAGTTACACAACAAACTGTATAGACACAACATCAACGGCTGGGACCAACCAGGCCGAACCCCAAGACAGGTTCATCGAATTAGGAGTTACACAACAAACTGTATAGACACCACATTTACGGCTGTAACCAACCAGGCCGAACCCCAAGACAGGTTCATCGAATTAGGAGTTACACAACAAACTGTATAGACACAACATCAACGGCTGGGACCAACCAGGCCGAACCCCAAGACAGGTTCATCGAATTAGGAGTTACACAACAAACTGTATAGACACCACATTTACGGCTGTAACCAACCAGGCCGAACCCCAAGACAGGTTCATCGAATTAGGAGTTACACAACAAACTGTATAGACACCACATTTACGGCTGTAACCAACCAGGCCGAACCCCAAGACAGAAACATCGAATAAGAAGTTACACAACAAACTGTATAGACACAACATCAACGGCTGGGACCAACCAGGCCGAACCCCAAGACAGGTTCATCGAATTAGGAGTTACACAACAAACTGTATAGACACCACATTTACGGCTGTAACCAACCAGGCCGAACCCCAAGACAGGTTCATCGAATTAGGAGTTACACAACAAACTGTATAGACACCACATTTACGGCTGTAACCAACCAGGCCGAACCCCAAGACAGAAACATCGAATAAGAAGTTACACAACAAACTGTATAGACACAACATCAACGGCTGGGACCAACCAGGCCGAACCCCAAGACAGGTTCATCGAATTAGGAGTTACACAACAAACTGTATAGACACCACATTTACGGCTGTAACCAACCAGGCCGAACCCCAAGACAGGTTCATCGAATTAGGAGTTACACAACAAACTGTATAGACACCACATTTACGGCTGTAACCAACCAGGCCGAACCCCAAGACAGAAACATCGAATAAGAAGTTACACAACAAACTGTATAGACACAACATCAACGGCTGGGACCAACCAGGCCGAACCCCAAGACAGGTTCATCGAATTAGGAGTTACACAACAAACTGTATAGACACCACATTTACGGCTGTAACCAACCAGGCCGAACCCCAAGACAGGTTCATCGAATTAGGAGTTACACAACAAACTGTATAGACACCACATTTACGGCTGTAACCAACCAGGCCGAACCCCAAGACAGAAACATCGAATAAGAAGTTACACAACAAACTGTATAGACACAACATCAACGGCTGGGACCAACCAGGCCGAACCCCAAGACAGGTTCATCGAATTAGGAGTTACACAACAAACTGTATAGACACCACATTTACGGCTGTAACCAACCAGGCCGAACCCCAAGACAGGTTCATCGAATTAGGAGTTACACAACAAACTGTATAGACACCACATTTACGGCTGTAACCAACCAGGCCGAACCCCAAGACAGAAACATCGAATAAGAAGTTACACAACTCACAATTAATTTTAAGCATTTTCTATCATGAGTATTAGCGTCTCTGTGGCCGAGTGGTTAACGACGTTGCCTTGTAAACCTTCGCCTCTCACCGCTGCGGGCTCGAATCCCACTGGGAGCTCGACTTGTAAGCGAGGAAGTGTCGATTCTTACGAATGGCGGGAGGTGTACAGCAATGGTTCTACCCAGGAAAAGTGGGTGGTCTGCCTCCACCATAAAAAATTGACCATCATATACAACATTTATTTACATGTGTAGTAAATGACATAAAACACCATACAAACAAACAAACAAACTATCAAGAGTATTGCAAGAACCCTTGAATAAACCTATACTTTTAATCCGGTAAATATACGTTATTATATGGCCTGAACACCTGGACATAGATTTGATGCACAGTATTTTAGTGCATTTTTGCCGTTATTTGGCGAGTTAGTATGTTTAATGCGTGAATAAAACGTCAAGATTGCCGTGTGTCCCTTTAACATTAGCTGACAGTGTATGGCACGTCGAACTACACAGTAATAAGTTATGGTTCCAACATGTTCCCGATGATCACAAATTTAGGATATAATCTCAAAAATATATAATAAAAGAAAGATTCTTCTTGGCAGTTTGGAGCCGTATATAAACACACATGTACAGACCCAGTTGCGTTCAAGTACCCCAAATAAATGCGAAATGCGAAATAAACGAACTCAGAACGAACGTTGAACGACGGTAAATGAACGCAAAATGAACGCAGAACGAACGCAAAATGAACGTTGTATGATCTATGTTTTAAAAATGCATTTCGTTCGTTGCGTTCGTTTTCAGCGTTTAAAATATGAACGATGAATGCATTTTTTAAAACGTTGAAAACGAACGCAACGAACGAAACGAACGCAATTGCATTTCGCTATTTCGGATAACTTCTAGTCTTATCCTTTTGAGTTGATAATTAAAGTCGCGATTTAAACAAAGTGTGCTTTTCGGTATTTTATCACATAACATGGCGTCTGGGAGTGCAGTAAAGTCATGACTTATACTAGTGTATTACAGATGCAAATGAGGACCGAATCACTGTGTTTGTATATGTTAAAACTGTTAATACCAATTGTTCTCATGGTATATCATACGGTACGTTCAGACGCCTTAATTATTTATCATTGTTTGAAATCTTACTTCATAAAATGAACGTTAGTAACGTTAAATTTGGTTTAAGGTGTCGCATTATTTGTAAGGCGGACGCATTTACAACCGTGTAACGTAGCGACGTAGTGTAAACAACAAAACGACGTCATGATTGCCACCGTATATAAGGAAAATTGACAACATTAAAGTGAAACTTGGGTTATGTGATAAAGAGAATCTTACATTCGTGACTGAGTGTTACTGACTTCAATAAAATCGTTGGATAAAAAGATAGGATACTCGGCAAGAGCCTCGTATCCTATCATTTGATCCAATTCGTTTATTAAAATCAATAATACACATTCACTCATGTAAGATCCTCTATTTAATATAAAGAATTACACTGTGTAAATGACGTTTTAGAATTTCATTTTAACTTTTTCAAAATGGAAAATATTGTATTTATTGTGCAGCACAAACTTGCACTGCTTGTATTCCGTATAATATACCCATTACGTATTTCCTTATATTAACCATGTGTAATACAAGGCGACCGTGCACGTGCTTTATACACGTGCTGTTGTCTGTCGGAGGTATCGTTCTGGTTTGATTGGTTGGGTTTAACTGCAAGTTTCTTGTCGTTTTTGAGCCATGTGATAAAAAGGATCTGACACTTTTATTAAACTCGTCCAGGAATTTGTTATTAAGCTCGCCAGAGGCTCGCTTAATAACAAATTCCTGAACTCGTTTAATAACAATTTGTATGAAATGAAAACTCATGTCAGATCCTCTATATCTTAAATATAAAGTTTTCTCACTTCTCGATGAAAAAAACCATGCTATTCACTCCAAAACAACAAATATGCTCTATTTATTTATTCAAGTAATATTTTGTTAATTTACCAGTGATTAAAAATCGTCACCGATACATCCACCATATTTAATTTTGAAAAGCATTCCTAAGAAAAGCATGAAATACAAAATTTAACATATGCACGTGATGCACGTGATGCACATGTAGTAGCATATGTATTCGGGAGCACATGCAACGTTCGGTCTTAATTTTGTCGCACATCATTTATCAAGATTACATCGTTTGTCGAATCATAAGTTAGTAAGGATTTCTGTATGCCACGTTTAAGTAAAGAGGTGCATGAAGACGCCGTCAGGTAGCTGTTGAACGGAATTTCGCAGCTATGGTGTCTGTCCATTATTTCAACGTCTGAGAGAGTGTATTGACCAACAACCGTCCTTAACAAGGACGTTCAACTGGCCTTGAATTCACCAACCATTCTTGACAATATTCTTAGACTTAAGCCCAAGTATGCAAATTTCAATCACACATATTACTATATACACTGAACAAAATTTCTAAGTATCAACTTTTGTATCCTAACTAATTTTCTTATTTTAAATATATTTTAGAATAGATATATGATCAGTATTTTGTTTTGACCCATAGTTTGTAAAACATTTATTTTTTGTTTAAATTGTTACATCTTTTGAGAGTTACCCGCCCTTTATATGAAAACATGAAATGTACTGATAAAACACATAACATGAGTCAAAGATCGCTTATAGATATAAAATTCTTAAAATTGGTATGAAATAATAGAAAAAAACATAAACATTTGACCCATTTATCCCAGATTCTCCGTCTATAAAAAGATGAAATATGGATAATCTTAAATTACCTCCCTTTAAATTGAATATTGTTTGAAATTCAAGTAACTGTAATTCGGCGTTAACATTAAATATTTCGAAAATTTCTTTTGCAAACGCATTTGTAGTGGTAATGCTAGTAAAACATGATGTCAAAATAATTTTAACTGGCTTATTTTAGAATTAGGAACAGTGAAAGCTTCACTAATTCGAAGTACTTAATAAAATCCTATATACCCAGTTGTAACACTCAATAAGTGTTATAACTTATTTCTAAGAAAACACATTGACTTACAAGTTTTAAAATATGTTCATGTAATCAGAGCAGACGATTTACACTCGTTATTTTGCAGTTTAACCGTATCTCTAATCAAGCTCAAAATACACAAAACAATGAGTATTCTTAGGTTGGTACTTAGCAATTTGGTTTAGTATATACGTTTAAAGGATAAACGTTCATAAGAAGCTGCTATGTATAAATATGATAAATTCTAATAAATAACAAGTCCATACGATTGTTTATCTATGAAGGTCATGTGAATATTTGTGAATGAAATTTTAGTTCTTGAGCTCAAGTTTAAGAATAGTCTGAAGAATGGTTGGTGAATTCCAGGCCAAGTGTTACGTCACGTCATGATGACGCGTATTTTCGTCTCAAGCACCTACGTCAGCGCTTCCGCACCCCAGCAAAAACAGCCGTAAAACCGCTGTGAAACCACCATGAACATAAGGAGTCCTCTTAACAACCGAATACGTGCCAGAACCATTTCAAACCGACGAAGTCGTAGTATATGTTGCCCGCATTATATTACGTAACGCTTAGTTTGGTTAACTGACACTCAGATTCACACAAAACTAGCGGACTATTAATATCAGTCCTAAATACTGTGTACTGAAATAAAATGATAGTTTTTAGTTAAATGCACCTTAAAATATTTGATGTACGCCAAAATACTTGATTATTAATACAGAGTTGCGTTTCTTTTTCCTTTAGTATATTTAAAACAATATGTTTATTCGTATATTTGTTGATTATCAGCGGTTGTGTAATTTGTATTGAAAAAAAGGGCAAAATAGCACACTACAGACTAGAGATTGAAACAATATATAGAGGATCTTAAACGAGTTCCCATTTCATATAAGGTTTATGAAACGAGTTATGAATTATTTTAATTTTAACGAGCCTTTTGGCGAGTTAAAATTAAAAATAATTCATAACGAGTTTCATAAATCTTATATGGAATGGAAAAGAGTTTAAGATTCTTTTTATCACATAATATTGCAATCAAATTACTAAAACATAATTCAGATGGACATAGAACCGCCACGACGTCAGACACACTTTAGCGCCAAAACGTCATAAAATATGTGACGTCGTAACGTCGCGTCTCACACATAACGTTGCGTATAAAAGAGTTCGTGTTTTACCTCTTTACAAAATAGCTGTTTACGCCAACTTTTTAACAAACCAACAACAATGTTTTGTATAACATGCATTATTTGTATAAGCTGTCACAAATAATAATATATGACCCATATCTGGGTGAATTTGTAATAAATAAAATCGTTTCAGTTAATAAACTTGCGTAGTGTTAGAGGTTTAACTCAACCAATCAAAATCGTTCCAGGTTGTATTACTCGTGTGTCATACAATATAATATTAAATGGGTGTTCGACACTGCTAACAAGGGACGTTATGTGATAAAAATAAGTCTGCTATACGTGTATTTGTTTGATGGACTCTGTCCGTGTGTGTGCGTACATGCGTGGGTGTGTGCGAGCGTGTGTGTGTGTGGCTCTGAGGTTTATAGTCCCTCCGCCTTTTACCCAATAGGATATCCTAACAGTACAGGCACAATAGAGTTTGGACTGTATGGAGTCTGCACCTTATACGCCGATGCCTTTAAAGGGACACGCGCCAATTTTGATTTGTTTAATACTCGCGTTAGCTTTTCTACATTATTTGCATAGTTCAAATCAAACTATACTCAGCAAAAATAGAAACGTGCCCATTTTAAGCTGTGATTTGTATAGGGTTGACTTTGTTACACTTTGTACACCAATCTGGACATAATTTCATCATTTTATACTTGTCACTCAATCATTCTGATCAATATTATTAATAAATTGCGAAATCACTATATTTTTATTATTAAGCGAGGTAATCTGAAAATATTCATTCTTGAAAGCTGTACTGCGCAAAAAAAATGAGTAAACAAGTCAGCATATTTTCTCTGTCTTTTTAGTGCTAATGTCATTCTCTGTTTATTTCAATATAACAAAAATGCCTTAACTCACAGTTTTAACCACAAGACCCGGAATTGCTGTTTAAACCATAACAAGGGAAATAATATATGGGTAAAGTTGGGGTCGTTTCTATTTTTGCTGAGTATATGTTTACATATTAATAAATATTGGTTATTTGCACCAATTATATATTTAAACATTTGGTAATATATATATCGATGGAAATTTTTAAACTCGAAGTTTTATTTAATTATATGCAAGCAGGTTTTAAGTTAAAATAATACTCGATTAATAAATCAAAGTGCTAATTGTAATGTTTGATACAAACTTCGAGGTTTAACGACACGTATACATACATGTTTTCGAATCTAGTTCTGAACTGAATCTTTCTTAACTGGGTGATATTATTGCAATAACGGACAATATTTTCACTCCTCGTGTAAGTGACATAATTATGAAATATAAAAATCACGTCTGTGCTTGCATGATAGACTGGCTAAGTCCTTATGTTTGTTAATGTTCATACTATTTGAGACAACTCAAAAAAATAATCAAATAGAATAGTCTGCATTACGTCCCCTTTGAATTATTGGATTCAAACATCAGTGGTTCAGAGCTATTCAGAAAATGTTTGGGAATTTAAGATTTTATTTTCATTCTGATTGCAAAATGTTAAAAACAATTATATATATAACCACTTGGGCGACAGTCAGTCTACGTGCATGACTGAGATCGTGTATTCTACATTTCGTTGCATATCTGTTTCTCGTTCGTAACCTTGAAATAATAAACTGCGTAATAGTCTATGTAGTAAAGCACGCACTGTATCTTCAGAATGTTGGCCAATTCCAAGTCGGCTTTCTGAGGAAAGAGTGCTACTTCACATGTTCACACTATATATTAACAGAATAATGTGCACGTACGACATCTGAACATGTTTTCTTCTTATAGGTTTACCACCACTAATTACATGTAAGCCTACCACTAATTACATGTAAGCCTCCGAGGTGTATCGAATGTAGTTCCTTTAATAAAAAGTAATCCCTCCTTACGGGACTTGGAATTGTAAATGAACGGCGAAGACATCAACATTGTTTCGAAAGAACCCGTTATATATTTACATAAATAAGTAAATGAATGTTTAAAACAAATACAAGTATGCATCGCATAGCATTGTGTTGGGTATAAAGTAATAAAGACATCCGCGTATACTAAAGGAAAAAAGAAAGGCAGCTCGGGAATTTCCACCATATATTGTATGTATAATATGCTGCTGTTAATCGAATGGTATACAATAGACCTTTTCTTTCGGAAAAAATACTAAAATAACATATAATACAGGAAATGTTACACCTTCAACGTTTCATTATCGATAGAATACGCGTTTCGCTCAAACAGCTGAGCAAACTTAGGATGTAAAATTGTGCAATCTCTTTACCTTAACTACAATACAGAAATGGTTCAAATTTTCAAAACGGAACTTCAAAATTTATGAATTTCGTGTTACAAATTGTACTGTGATTAAGCAGTCTACAGCAGCACTGTTGTGTCCTTTCTCTAGCTAGCTGCAACACTTTTTGTTTAGTAAAACATCTTGGTATTTTTTTCTGGCACATTACGTGGAATTGTGTGCACAGTATATAAATTATATAGCGGAAATTCCAGAGTTGCGATTCTTTTTTTCATTTGTATATGTACAACGCCTTAATATACATCATTCAAATATTTTTTTCGACAACTAATACATATCTGGTAAGGAAGAAGAAACATGTTCCAGTAACGTTCTATATGCACTAGTCTAACGAACAACATTGTATCAAAGAAGTGAATGTAAGGCCGTAACAATTATTTACGCATAACGTGTATGTGTACTGCTGATGCTACTATTTTTGATAATCAGTTGAGTTGGTGTATTGGCTGATGTTGTGCGACCTACTTGCTGTCTGTTCACGCAGTGGTATATGAGGATTATTTACTTCCCCAGATGCTGTCATGACATGACATGTTACATTTTACTTATTGAATGTTATATGCCATGGTGCTAAGGGCATCTGGTATGTGCGTCTGATGCTGCGTGTATTTACTTACTACATGTTTTGCACCATGTTGCTAAGGGCATCTAATGATGTGTGTATTTACTTACTACATGTTTTGGACCATGTTGCTAAGGGCATCTGGTATGTCGTCATGTTGAAACTTGTTACATAAAATGAGTGGTTATGATTAGATACCTTGCCATAATGTGAATGTTTAGGTGTTCATGTATTGTTTTACTAAGTACGGAGGGCACATTCTGTACCAGTGTGCAGATGACATGTGGTATGGTATCGTGATTGGTAATCAGTGTTTTTTTAGAATTGATTATGTAGTTAGTTGTTATGTTATTTACTTGACCACATTGTGCCGGTGAGCACATTTGAACATCACATACGCGTATGTTGCTATGTACTTATGGCAGGTTCTGTCCCATGGTGCTAAGGACATCCGGTATGGCACCATGCTTGGTACTCGACGTTTTTACTGACGTGATTTTATAGTTAATTTTATTACAATGTTCTTCATCACATCGCACATTAGTATGTGGCTGTATATACCTGTTAAGTCTATTTTACTCTGTAATTAGGACATGTTCAATATTCTAGTTGTTATAACTTTCAACTAGATATATTGTTGTTCTTGTAATTCGGTGTTTTATTATAATTTACACTTTTACGTTACGGGTGGGGTATTGCTTTTGGCAATTTTGGCGTTTTATGTCCCCACACCTTTGATGTGAAAACATATATACCATTTATTTAAAAGACAAATGCTATTACTATTTGATAAGTTCGTCATTTCTTAAATACATGAACATTTTAATTTCAGTATGTCTTACTGGTGTTCTTTTGTACTTCCATACACTTGTTTATGATTTCCCACATCAAACAAAGCGCAGCGTTATGAGTGTAAGCTATAATTAAATGTACATAAAAGGGTTATACTGTTTTCTAAGAAAACACATCGAATTGAAAGCTTTAACATATGCCGAATCATAATCACATATGCAATCAGAGCAGACGATTTAAAATCGTTTCTTTTTTGCAGTTCAACTATATCTACATACGCAAAACAATGAGAATATTGTTGACATATTTTTAGATGGATATTTAGGAATTTTGACTAGTATATGTATTTTTGATTCCTCGCTACCGTTTCGTTTCGCTACCTTTTCGTCCACATTGTTATCTTAAGTTGGCTAATTACGCAGTAAACACATTTATGTTCAATGGTTGTAGATTTCATCCAGACAGATATGTGTCGGCCGTACTGTATGAGGGGCATTCAACAAGGTATGTTACATTAACAATCGTTGAAAAAAACAGAACTTTATAGTACATTCATAATGAATATTTAGAGAAAAAAAGTATTAATGTCAGAACAGAAATATTCATATTTAACAATAATAATTTCAATATTTTCATCATCATCATCATCATCATCATCATCATCATCATCATCATCATCATCATCATCAACATTGACATTACATAAACATCTATAAAGTCAGGCATTATGTTTCATGCATAACCTTGTAGACACAAACAACCTACTGCGACTGAAATAGTGTGTATGTTACACTGTTACAGTAACGTTGGTTTCAACTCAAACTTTTGGTATTTCCTCATGCATGGATACTACACATCATCTGCAAGAGCATACTATAAAGCTCAGTGTTTTATTGCCAACCTTAACGGAGATAAAACACATTTTGTGTCTAATATTAGTATACAATATAATCGTCAAATATACGTTTAATCAGCCAATGTCCCCATGCGTTAGTTAAAACAACTAATTTAAAGCTGAATTACCTTCCTGTAAAATAAATTTCCATACACACTGCTTGTGCTATAAATAAATCATTTGGCCATGTACGCTACACGATGTGTGCATACGCACGGTGTTCACGTGTGGCACAACATAATAATACATAAGTTCAAAGACGATGTTTTGAACTATTTATTTGGCATAGTTTGCAAAGTTTAATTATATTCTATTGATTTGATTACGTAATGTCCTAGGCTATACAGTTTTCGAATACATCGTCAGCTGTTTTTTTTGTATGTTTATTTTATGTTTTAGTAATCATATTCTGCCATTAATTGTAGATATTTCATCAACATTAGAAATGAATCAATTTGGAATGCATACTGTTATTCTAAAACATATAAATGAGACCATTACAAAGTTTGTACATTTTATAGTTTTGTGATAACCTTTTATTTTGTGATAACCTTTAGTTTTGTGATAACCTTTTGTTTTGCAATCTACTATAGATGCGTAAATGCATAGTGTTATTATCTCTAAATCGTTTTATATATAGTAGTATGTATCTACGTTTTTATTTAATAAATAATAAATACGAAGCTGTATTTTATCAGTGAATAAAATACAGTTAGAAGATCGGATGCGTAGTAATTAAATCACGAACGACTAACTGTATTGTTTCGATTCTATCTCCCAAACAATCACATATAATAAAATATAATTATTAACTTCAATGTTTAGATTACCTGATAATATTATATATATATCAATAGGCAATATGCAAAAACAAATTTATTTGAACTATTCGAATAAACGTTATCAATGATTTTAAAATACGTGAACTAACGGGACGCGGTGACTTTTAGAAAACAAAATATGGATTGCCGTGTGCATGATTTGTTTGGTAATAGTTTTTACCGTATTTCAAAATAACAAAGTTACATATAATAGTAATGTAATACATTAATTAAGCAGTGTTAATAGTACCATCTATATGTAGCCATATCTACAAATTGTACCAACTTCAGAATAACAGCTTTGTTGGTGGATCCTATCTAAATGTCTTTATCGCTTCATTATACATGTTTTTGTGTTTTCTGTTTAGCGTTGTTAACTAATAATAACTTATTATTAGTAACAACCATTGCTATGAAATCCCCCAACACACAGTTATATGTTCTTCTCACAGACGAACTCAAGCTGCAAACTGCATAGATAGTCGTTCCATTTATGATTAAGAAACCCCATTAAGCAATCCTCCCCCGCCGTTCCTGCATTATTTGGTTCATGTGTATTCCAATTTGAATAAGATATAACTTCACCGCTATTTTTCCATTTCCAAACACCTTCCGTCTCTTCATCTGTTCCACCTAGCCAAAAGTGTACGGCTGTAGTGAGGTTTACTACAAATTCGATTTCATCATCGTCACCTATTTCAGCCAGATACCCGCCGTAACTGTTACACGTTGTCATTGCTTCATTCCAGTTAAGTTTATCTTTGAACGTTCTGTACAATGAGTTTCGGAACCGAAACCAAGGTTTGTAAGCGACGGTAAACATTAAGGCTTGGATCTCCATGACAAGTGAAGCTTTTAATTCTACGTTCTCGTTCTTTAATGTTTTTATTTCTTCAGTTAGTATAGATATGGCAGTTTCCATCTCACCCACAGATGAATGTAATGCCTGTATTTGTGTTTCCCTACTAACTGACTCATCTTTAAAGGCTTTCTTCTCCACGCTAAGTAAACGTTTTAATTCGTAGTACTCGGACTTCAACGTGTGGATTGTTTCAGAATGTGCAGATATGACTTGCCCGGTCTCATCGACAGAGGATTGCAAGGTCTGTATGTCTTTGTCCCTAGTCAGCGACACTTGATGTTCATTTGTCTGGTGTTCAACTAGTTTATCAAATCTGTCGTTCGTGATTTTTGAAGATGTCAGTACACTTTCTGACATTTTATTCAGCTTTTTTCGAATCGCATTCTTTTCGTCCTTAAATCCGTTTTCAATGACTCTCAGCTTGACGTCAAATGTGTTCAAAAGCGAAAAGGCGTAGCTAACATTGCTCAATCGTATCACATCGGAAACATTTGTATTATCATCTGTTTGTGTTTTCTCTGAATTGCCACTTTCTTGTTTTTCTTGATACAATGTGCAGTTGACGGCATCCCATAAATCGTGAATATCATTACCGAAATCCAATGCCTGATGTATTACAGTCTCCATTCTTTGTCTCAAAACATCAATTTGAGTCTGTATGCTTGCTTTTCGCGATGAAATTACCAAACTCGGACAAACGAACAAAAATACCAAAAATAATATCCACCTCGCCATTTTGCAGTGAAAAATAGATGAACGTTCAACTTATCAGCAAACAATGCTAGCATTTACTTCTTTGCAACTCCTCTTGAATAAGTAAGGCTTTCATTTGCAATATATGTTTATCTTTATATTCACTATGCTTATCAGCCAAAAGCTTATCAGCTTGGTAGTAAATGATCGGTATTTATCGTGTAACACAATCTATTCATTGCTGTGTTTTAGCTGCTAACATTTTCAAAAGATCGACACAGAAAGCAAAACAGTTAACACTGGGGTTTCTTATTTTTTAAAAGCTCCATGCATTCGTCAGTGCATTTCGTTTTGTTATGCAGGTCAAGCATTTTTAGAAAATGTGAAACGAATCAACCAAACAATTTTAATAGTATAACATCTTTTTGGACAAAACAAGTGCACTCTTTCATAATAGGTGTCTCTGATTCATTTCATACTGATGATAATTGCTGGACAATTATTCAGTGGTAAAATGTGTCCAGAAGTATAAATTAAACATGAGTAACAAAAACTATATAAACTAGCAAGGCGTGTTTGCATTGTAAGCTTCGCAAGAAGCGAGGCCCCGAACATTAAAAAAAATCATATATCATCTACTGCCATAAAAGCCTTACCAATTCATATTTTATATAAATCACTTACAAATTCATATGTTATAACATATGGCAAGTAGTGTGGTAAACATGGTGAAATGTTGTCGTAAACGCCAAAATAAGCGAGGTGTTTAACAACAATTTAACAAGATGTGTGTATCTCACAAAAGGCTTAATTGTTTACGCATATTTGAAGTCCGAATCATGATTGGAGCGCAAACGAGCGTTTGGTCTCAATTTCATGAACATATTTGACAGGAATATTTTAAATACTGCTTCATACTTTATAAAGGGGCAGGTGTGGCCCTGTGCATAACCGCTGAACTTGAAATCCGGTGAACCCGCGGTCAAGCCTCACCATCGCAAGTAAGTTTCTTTGTTGTGTTCGTCAGCAAGACACTTCTCATTAGCCTCGTCCGTGGGGTGTGGACGTCAACTGGGAGGTTTTGTGCATCTGAGTCTATCATTTGAACAAGTTAAAGAACTAGCTATATATATAATAATATATTCGTTATAGTCTATCAGGTTCCAGATTCCTATTTGTAATATCTCTCGTGTGGCTCCAAATACCTATAATGTATTGATGAGCCATTAAACAACATTCAATTCATAGCTTACATATTGAAGTGGCTTATACCCAAATAACAAAGGCGAACCAGATGCTCTCAATCCCCACCCAACCAACACCATCACACCCCTAAAATCGAACAGGCAGTGTTAGCCTATGCTTGTCGGATTTTAAGGGCCTCGCACCGTGTCCTTATTATAATATTGTGCAATTAAATGTTTTGAAAATGCACTAGAATATACCTTATTTCATGTAGAAAGCAAAGAAACTACGGTAAGAGTAAGGGTATGGGCCTATGCTTGTATTATTCCCTTCTCTAAAGGGCGGCTCTAAATAACCTATAGTATATTGATGAGCCGTTTAATGACATTTATATTAAATTCTCTGATACTGATTGGCATATTAAGTATGACAACTCAAAATCAAATTATTAAATCATGTCTGTCGAAATTAAAAAAACTTTAATTTGAAACAGCAGTCCTAGATATATCACATAGATCTATTAAAATACAAAGTGACTACATATCAACCAAATCTTATTAAGCTTATAAAAATAATCGTGCATTGTATCCACTCGCATTTCCCACTTCGCTGTACTCTCCTTCTCCGTTAGCTTGACCCGTGAAATACTAATATTATGTTCAGATTGTCCAATATTTTTTCCAGAATCTGTGCTGCAATTTCTTGTTTTTTATTGCGTCACGCACATTGCCAATTATAAAGAAATCGTGTTGTGCTGCTTATGTCCTGATTACACGTAAACTTCGAAAATGGTTCGATTAGGTTCAAAATCCTCAATTGTTAATCATTTTCAAAATTCCCACTCAGCTGTTATGACCGCAAATCGCATAGCTGGGTAATAAAAACATTATCGTAAAGGTGGGTGCAAAAATACCGCACGCCACAAAACAAAGTCATCAAATGCAAAGAAAACAACAAATCAGAAAACCTACATTCGTCGTATAATTCGGTGTTATTATTAGCTAAACTTTTACATAACCGCAATACTATTTAGACATGCTAACAGCAAAACGTGTTACTGAACAAATATGCGGCATTTCTTTAGCTGAAGACTGGAAAATAAGAAGACAAAATCAGAGCTAGCATGTAATTTATCAGATCTCACTTATGATAACCAACAATTCCAGAGATATACAATTTGAACAAATCAGCCCAATATTCACGAAAGAAATAGTCGTCTCAAGTTCATAAATATTCCGTTACTTTTAATTGCAGCGAATATGCTTATTTATCTAAGTTATCGCATGCCTGAGAGTAATTTATATTGTGCAAAGTCGTATGATATATTCAATACAGGAAAACGAAAGTGTATTGATATTTCGTATAACGGCACACTTTTCAAGAAGTGTGCCGTTATACCAGATATCATACAAGGCGGGCGTGGCTAGCGATAAAACAGTTATAGAATATCCAACTTGGAGTTACACGCATATATCATGAAAATATCTTGGCTTAAAATTAGAACAGACTGACATGTCCGACAATAAAGAAAAAATGGTGATTTTGGGGTGGAGATACATGTAGACGGAATATCAAAACATATTGCAGCCTTATTTGTTTATGTTTTCAGTGATAAATAGCGGAATGAATGTTATACCGCGCGGACTCTGCATGTCACTGTCTAGACGTCACGTGACCGCGTGGTTTTAAATAAAGCACAAAGCGATTCTGCTGTGCGACCTTCACCTTTCCCGCGAGATCGGCATACTATTACTCTATGATCATTACATACAGGAACAAGAGGAGCTTAACTGAAAAACACATGGGGAGTTAAGTATATTACATATGAGCGTCGATACAGATGTTTTTATCGTAGATACAATACCTTTGTAGAAAACCGGAAAGACCTTAAATACACCTGATGGAAGGTGGCTGAATTTTACCACGTTGAGTGGAATCTGCCTCCCTTCCAATGTCATGTAGCGCAAAATTTGTTGTGTTGTCGTGCTTTTGTTCTGGTGAGTTGTCATCCAACCCAACACGACAAGACGATATTTGTCCATCCATGGCACAACTCAGTCAACATACCGTTGTGACTCCGATACAGTTAGAATGTTGTTTGGCGAATTTTGTTTTGCGTGTATGGTTAGCCAGGGGCATAAAGCTAAATATGTTAACGCGTAACATAACTAACCAAAGGAAACATGTTTTTATGTTACACGTAACACAGGTTTAAATTACGCGTAACCACAGTTTTGCGTAGAGTAAATGATACCGTTCTGGTCATGAAGGTCATAATATCATATGTTACGCGTAACCAAAGTTACACGCAACTTACACCTATGTTGCGCGAGACATAAGAACATGATTTCATGGTGGTGTTTATGTTCCGCATAACGTAAGAAGGTTAGTTAAGTTTTGCGTAACATAAGAACATGATTTCATAGTGGTGGTTATGTTCCGCGTAACGTAAGAAGGTTAGTTAAGTTTTGCGTAACATAAGAACATGATTTCATAGTGGTGGTTATGTTCCGCGTAACGTAAGAAGGTTAGTTAAGTTTTGCGTAATATAAGAACATGATTTCATAGTGGTGGTTATGTTCCGCGTAACGTAAGAAGGTTAGTTAAGTTTTGCGTAACATAAGAATATGATTCCATAGTGGTGGTTATGTTCCGCGTAACGTAAGAAGATTACTTTAGTTATGCGTAACAAAAGAACATGATTTCATAGTGGTGGTTATTTTCCGCGTAACGTAAGAAGGTTAAGTTAAGTTTTGAGTGACATAAGAACATCATTTCATTTGTTAGATTTGAACATATCTAATTGGTTCCCGTGTCAATCCTAGCGTTACCAAAACACATGCCCAGTAGTGGAAATGAATCTTAACGGTGCCAGGTCATTTAAAAAAATGTGTCCAAAGCTAATCATATGTCTTAAACCTATTTTCCAACTAATTTTACACATATACCATGCAGTCCAGATTGAGGCTTCATCTAGGCCCGTATACTGTATAATGTTTCATTTTTTTACATTACTACATATATATAGAATACGGGAGACACTTTCCCTCGTCCGTCGGATGGGGACGTAAGAACCATAGGAATCTATTCGATAATAAGAGTATGGGAAGGTTCCCGGATTCCTATGTATCCTTCCCCTCTCTCTGGGGCGGCTCTAAATAACCTATACTGTGTTGATGAGCCGTTAAACAACATTCAATTCAATTCAATTCATATATATTTGTGGCAATTAAATAATAAAATGTATGAATATCACAAACTAGGAGTTTAACAGTTACAGATATCTATATTTTGCAGTGACGTCACACGTGACGTCACACGTCACATTAAGTTATTTATAGCGAATATTACTACATATTTCTAGTACTTGTATTATTTAATATAACCATTTTATTTCTTGCTTAAAACAATGTTTGCATCACAGCTTATTGATATAGGCGAATATGTTCTCAGCGCTGTTATTATCATAAAAGCAGTATAACTATCATAAAAATAACAATAACTTAGACAAGTAAGACAAAACACATACAATACTCCGTACCTGTAAATAACAGAGCACGACGCTATCAGATAAAACAAGTTTATTATGGTAAAATCAGAAGAGATATTTCTTGATTTTCCCCCACAGTATATATAGCAAAAAATATCATGCAGACTCGCTAAGTTTAAATTACTAGGTGTTTGTGTGTGTGTGTGTGTGTGTGTGTGTGTGTGTGTGTGTGTTTTATTTTAAGGATTATAGTCCCTGTGCCAAAAAGCCACCAGGGAATGCCTTAGAGCTAGACATAATATAGTATGGACGTCTTGATTGTTGAGATGCACAATGTATAGCTTCTGTTTGAGCTCAAGTCCTGTCATATGTTTAGTGGTCCATTTAAGAGGTAGCGTGGAGCAGTTGATTTTTAGGGATTTGTTGAACGTTTTATGCATTATTTATTAGCCGGATCTTACAGTTTGACGATTTCCGTCTGCCTGTCTGTCTGTCTGTCTGTGTGTGTGTGTGTGTGTGTGTCTGTTTGTCTGTCTACGCGCGTTGACGTTTTGTTTAAAGTTTACAAGAACTACTTCTCTGAATTATCCCCCTTTTTACTTAGATTTTTCAGTTAAAATATTCAATCCAGCGTTCGCACTACTGCTGGTGTTTCACTTGTTTTACCAATCTGGTAGGTGTTTACGCACCAGTAGAACTGTAACTACTTAGTGTTTGTTTCTATAGCTCATAAACGTTATACTCGTTTGTGTGTGAGGTGTCACATGCTTTACTTCATTTTAACTCTGACATTGCTGTTTGTTTTAATGCGTGTTTCCAGTTGACTTTGTTCAACTACATTTCCTGTTTGACTTTTATAACTGCGTTTAACCAGCAATAAACACACACATATTGCATATAATTAATTTGCAATGCGAAAAAGATATATAATAACACTTGTGACAATTACATATATCCAACTAAAGAAAGCATTAATATAATTGAAATAAAAGTAATGCGATGAATATTTATTTTATACGCAGCATTTCTTCTTCATTTACACATGGCACTTACTTCAGTAACAGATAATATATCGTAGATAATATGAATATTCACCTTTCAATATCTGACATTTTTAGTTTTAATTTTATCTGGTCAATAATTAAATTATTTCAATTTAAAGAGTCTTTTGTTTACCAAGGTACAGAATGTTAAAATTTCAGTGCACATAACTTGATCTGGATATATGGACAGTTGCCAAATATGCAGAAATACAGTTTAACAAAACGTATTTGAATCCAGCATGATACTAATTTACAAGCTTTTTTATATTCATAAATACCTTTGTGTTATACGTATACGTATATTGTCACTTAATGATGCCTAGTTTGCTAGAGGCGTGTGTTTCTTTGTTTATTACATTCTCCCGATTTATTGGGTTGACAATGGAGTAAGAATGAGGTTTGGCGTCCCTAAAATCTGGTTTAACACAGCCGACGGCTGTTTTTTTAACCCTATTGTCAACAATTTCATGTTTGAGATGTCATATACTTTGTCTTTTATTTTTTCCTCTTCTTTTATCTATCCAAAAGGCCTCTGGTAATTAACACCATGTTCTAGTGTGCACCAATACTCGTTTTTACCCTCTGATCAACAAACATAATTTGCAGATAGTATCAAGTGGATATTTAATTATTTCAACTATGATAGGAATACGCATAACTAACTATTTAAAGGGGCACACGACAATGTTGAAGCATTTATCAAGTATTAACATTACACCTCGATTTATCAATCCAGATCATTTTGAGTTAATAAATAGCCTGTTTGCATATAATTACATAAAAGCTAAAAAAAACATACGGCGATTTCAATTTGTCTTCGTTGGTTTACTATAGATATATATATTTCTCATGCCATATAATCAACAATAAGTGTAAAAAGAACTGCTTTAGCAATTCAAACCTTATTCAATTACATATGATTAGATTTTCAAATAAGAAGGTTATGTAGCTAAAAACAAACGGGACATCGCGAGTTTTAAGGCAAAATAAAATCAAGATTGCGATGTGTTTCTAAATTAAAGCTTAGTCGATAAATGTTTCGAGCCTTAATAATCGCAAATCCGGTTAACGGAATACCTTTGCTTTACAGTTTAATAATCACTTTTAACACTTTCATGTATTCAATTCGCATCAAATGTTTATGTTTGTCTCACAAACTTATGTTTGTCTCACAAACGAACGAAATCTCTCTATCGCATGAATAGTCGTTCCATATACCTAAATGCTGATACACCATTAAGCAATCCTCCCCCGCAGTTCCGTTATTATTTGGTTCATTTTTGTTCCATTTTGTGTAAGATATATCTTCACCACTGTTTTTCCATTTCCAAACATCTTCCGTCTCTTCATCTGTTCCACCTAGCCAAAATAGTCCAGCTACAGCTAATTTAAGTACAAACTCCATTTCAGCGGCGTCATTTATTTCAGCCAGGTATCCACCGTAACTTTTACACTTATTCATTGCGTCGATCTAGGGGAGCGTATCGTTGAACGGTTTGAACAATGAATTTCGAAACCTATGCCATGATCGTAAATATGGGTTAGAAATTGATCTGTTAATGCTTTGTTCTCGCTGATGATTAGAGATTTTAACTTGAAGATCTCAGAATGTAGTATTGCTTTTTCTTTAATTTGTGTATGTAATGTTGTTTTGATTTCATCCAAGGATGATTGCAAGGCCTGTATTTGCGTATCTCTTTCGACCAAAGCATCATTCAGCGCCTTCGTCTCCGTATGGAGCAACGCGTTTAAGTCGGAGTATTCCGACTGCACTGCGTGTATCGCTTCAGTCTGTATAGATATAGTTTGTCTGGCCTCATCGACAGAGGATCGCAAGACCTGTATGTCTTTGTCTCTGGTCAGCGACACTTGATGTTCATTTATCTGGTATTCATCCAGGTCATCAATTTTTTCGTTCATGCTTTTTGAGTATATATTAATAGTTTCAGTCATTTTATTAAGCATCTTTCGAATCGAACTCTTTTAATCCTTAAAGCCGTTTTCAATGAATCTGAGTTTAAAATCCAACGTATTCAAGAGCGACATAGCATAGCCAACATTTCCCAGTCGCATCACATCTGAAACATTTGTAGTATCATCTGTATGTGCCACTTGCATTCTCTCTGTATTGTCACCTTGGTTTTCTTGAAACAATGTTTTGTTCACGACATCCCATAAATCGTTCATATCATTCCTGAAATCCATTGCCTGCGTTATTACTGACTCCATTCTTTCTCTCAAAACATCTATTTGCGTCTGTAGACTTGCTTTTCGTGAAGATAGAACCGAATTTGGACACACCAACACAAATACGAAAAAATATATCCATGCCGCCATTATGCAGTTAAACAGAAGAACATTCTACTTATCAGAATGTACAATGCCAGCCGTATTTTCCAGCATCACAATGCAAAACCTGGAATAAGTGAGGCTTACACTGTTACCTGCATTCAAATTCCACCAGGCTAATTAGTCAACATTGTGTTTATACGTGTTGCATAATAGTAGTACATGACATTGGGGTAGCTCCACACACAGCTAGAATGCGTTTTAGAGGTGATGCGCTTTGTGTTTTAATACAGCGTGTTAATGGCAAATTCCATGAATTGAGAGGTTTTCGGAATGTTTAATTTATCATTTCCACTAATTGTCACATCCGATTTAAGTAGATTTCATTTTACCAGTCCGTTGCCCATTCCGAAAGAAAGAATTGTGGGCCGTCATCATTTTCTCAGTTTTTACTGGACTTGTTATTCGCCGTGCGGGAGCGAGGCGAATTATTTTTGATTATGTTTGGTTTGTTCACTGGAAGGAGAAATAATTAGTGCTACATCTTGTACACCAGTTTAGGCAAATTAACTGATCTTTGGAATATATATGATGATTTAAAACTGTTAGCGGAGTCTTATGCAGAATGCACTATTTAGGTTAACTAGAAATATCACATGTATACGTTTCTACTTATGTTTGATCTTATCTTTAGGAACCAATCAGGTTTTCTCCCTGGTCATTCTACTACATATCAACTTGTCGATATGTATCACCTATCATATATGTCAGGCATTCGATGCTAAACAATTTACGAGTATTGTTTTTAATGATATATCTAGAGCTTTTGATCGTGTTTGGCATAAAGGGCTTTTGTTTAAGCTAAAACAAAATGGTATTGATGGAAAACTTTTAGCCTGGATATCTGATTATCTCTCAACCAGATCTCAAAGAGGCCATGTCGGATCTGCAACCTCCGAGCCAAAAACTGTAGCTGCCGGAGTTCCTCAAGGGTATGTCTTGGGCCCTCTTTTATTTTTAATATATGTAAATGATATTGCCGAAAATATTCTGAGTATAACTCGTGTATTTGCTGACGACAGTTCGCTATCAGTCTCAAGATCTAGTAAAACGACACGGAAGGGATCCTTAATATTGATTTATTAATGATTACGGAAAGGTCAAAACAATGGCTTGTACAATTTAATTCTGCCAAAACAGAAGTAATGTTCTTTTCTTTAATTAATAACGATCGTCGTCCAACTTTATATCTAGAATGAACGAATGAATGAATGGTGTTTTACGGCGCGTCGACACATAAATAGGCCATATTGTGCTCAAAAACCGATGAAAGATGAAGAAATTAAGTAGTAATTAAAATTAATGTAAATATATAAAGATAAAACTATTAAAAATAAGGGATGATATGGTAGTAATATAAACTTTATATGTAAATCAACAAATGCCTCTCAACGGGTATATAAACAAGTAAATATATATAAGAACACATTATAATGATTTATCTAGTCTGATTTCTTTTAGGAAATCTAAAACAAGTATTCATAGTATTAACATTGTAGTACCTCTGACGCATAGCATTCCAACAAGATGTGTTTGACCGTTAACGGTGCAACGCAGGGTATACATTCTGGTAATTGCTTAGCTTGTAATACATATGAATGAGTATAACGTGTATGCCCTATCCTGCACCGGGCTAGGAAAACTTTATATCTAGACAATACCCCTTTAACTTGTGTTGACAACCACAGACATCTAGGGGTAACATTACTAGTAATAACGGAAAATGGCACGAAGACATAAACAATATTATTGCTTCTGCTTCAAAGGTGCTTGGATTAATGCGAACGCTTAAATATAAAGTAGCTCGTAAAACACTTAATCAGATATACTTGTCTTATATGCGTCCATTACATGTGATGGGAATACTTCTTTCGGAAAAGATAGCTTCGACAAGTTACAATATGAAGCAGCTCGTATCGTCACGGACTGACTCGTTCAGTATCAATACATCGTTTAATATCTGAAATAGGATGTGTCTCACTTTCCGATAGAAGGAAAATGCAAAAACTTATTTGAGTCTATAATGTTAAAAATGGATCCATTCCAATTTATATCTCAAACATTTTTCCGCAGCTAGTAGGAGATGTCAGTGCATACCCTCTCAGAATAACGACAACTATGCCACTATAGCTAGGAGAACTGAAAATACAATAAATCGTATTTTCCGTCTTCTCTTAACCTAAGTCTGAATAATCTGTCAGTGAAAATACGAAATTCGGAAACTATATAAATCTTCAAGAGAAGACTATTAACATCTGTATTTCCGAGTACAAAGGTACCAAAATACTACTTATGTGGTCAACGATTATTTTCTGTTTTACATGCCAGAATGAGGAATTTGTGTAGTAATCTTAATAGCCATTTATACCTTAATCATTTACACGATTCACCCATTTGCGAGTGCGGGTTTGAAGTAGAAGATGCTGAACATTATTTTTCCAATGTAACACTTTGTTCACATACCGGCTCCAACTGTTTCAATGCACTCGCCATTTACACCAGTTAAATATGAGAACAATCCTTTATGGTCGCGAACATTTAACTGACAGAGAAAATGAATCTCTCTTCGAAGCCGTTCAAACATTATACGAGAAACACATAGCTTTACATTGGTGTCTGTCTCTGAAGTTTTTCAAATCTCGCTGAACACTTTGATGCATGAACAATTTGATGCCATGCATCAAAGTGTTCTTGTTTTAATTTATGGTACATACGGCGATCTTGACGAATGCGACGAGCATTTTCACTTTCACCTCGACTTTAAATCGATTGTTTTTGCATATTACTATTTTACGATTATATGGCATTAATATTATATTTAAATCTGTGATAGCATACCAATAACCATTGAAAAAATCAAATTCTATTCCCTTATAGCAAGCACGTTCCAACTCAAAAAGATATTGGACGCTGATTTTAATGTTTGACACATACTTTAAGATCAGCGCTTATCCCTGTACTATTGCTATATTAAGTATATTCAGGGCATGTACACAGTGACATGGAATGTCATTTTAGAGAGTTCAAGTGGCACATAGTAACAGGATTATTTCGTAACGCTTTAGGGACACAGTTGCGTTGCATGTTATTTGGATGTGTTTAAACAACGCAGAGTGCAATTAGGCGTGGTATATTTTAGAGGTGTTTTAGCAACGCAGAGTACAATTTGGTATGTTTTAGAAGTGTTTTAGTAACACAGCGTACAATGTAGCGTGGTATGTTTTAAAGGTGATGTAGTAACACAAAGAACAATGTGGCGTAGTATGTTTTAGAGGTGTTTTAGTAACACACAGTACAATGTGGCGTGGTATGTTTTAGAGGCGTTTTAGTAACATAGCGTACACTGTGGCATGGTATGTTTTAGAGGTGTTGTAGTAACACAGCGTGCAATGTGGTGTGGTATGATTTAGAGGTGTTGTAGTAACACAAAGTACAATGTGGCGTGGTATGTTTTAGAGGTGTTTTAGTAACACAAAGTACAATGTGGCGTGGTATGTTTAAGAGGCGTTTTAGTAACACAGCGTACAATGTGGCGTGGTATGTTTTAGAGGTGTTGTAGTAACACAGCGTACAATGTGGCGTGGTATGATTTAGAGGTGTTTTAGTAACACGGCGTACATTGTGGCGTGGTATGTTTTAGAGGTGTATTAGTAACACAAAGTACATTGAGGCGTGGTGTGTTTTAGAGGTGTTTTAGTAACACGGCGTACAACGTGGCGTGGTATGTTTTAGAGGTGTTTTAGTAACACAGCGTACAATGTGGTGTGGTGTGTTTTAAAGGTGTTGTAGTAACACAAAGTACAATGTGGCGTGGTATGTTTAAGAGGCGTTTTAGTAACACAGCGTACAATCTGGCGTGGTATGTTTAAGAGGTGTTGTAGTAACACAGCGTACAATGTGGCGTGGTATGATTTAGAGGTGTTGTAGTAACACAAAGTACAATGTGGCGTGGTATGTTTTAGAGGTGTTTTAGTAACACAAAGTACAATGTGGCGTGGTATGTTTTAGAGGCGTTTTAGTCACACAGCGTACAATGTGGCGTGGTATGTTTTAGAGGTGTTGTAGTAACACAGCGTACAATGTGGCGTGGTATGATTTAGAGGTGTTTTAGTAACAAAGCATACATTGTGGCATGGTATGTTGTAGAGGTGTTGTAGTAACACAAAGTACAATGTGGCGTGGTGTGTTTTAGAGGAGTTGTAGTAACACAGCGTACAATGTCACGTGGTATGTTTTAGAGGCGTATTAGTAACACAGCGTACAATGTGGCGTGGTATGATTTAGATGTGTTTTAGTAACACAGCGTACAATGTGGCGTGGTGAGTTTTAGAGGTGTTGTAGTAACACAAAGTACAATGTGGCGTGGTATGATTTATAGGTGTTTTAGTAACACAGCGTACAATCTGGCGTGGTATGATTAAGAGTGTTTTAGTAAAACAGCGTTCAATGTGACGTGGTATGTTTTAGAGGTGTTTTAGTAACACAAAGTACAATGTGGCGTGGTATGTCTTAGAGGTGTTTTAGTAACACAAAGTAAAATGTGGCGTGGTATGTCTTAGAGGTGTTTTAGTAACAGAGCGTACAATGTGGCGTGGTATGATTTAAAGGTGTTGTAGTAACACAATGTACAATGTGGCATGGTGTGTTTTAGAAGTGTTTTAGTAACACAGTGTACAATGTGGCGTGGTAGGTTTGAGAGGTGTTTTAGTAACACAGCGTACAATCTGGCGTGGTATGTTTTAGAGGTGTTTTAGTAACACAAAGTACAATGTGGTGTGGTGTGTTTTAGAGGTGTTTTAGTAACAGAAAGTACAACGTGGCGTGGTGTGTTTTAGAGGTGTTTTAGTAACACAAAGTACAATGTGGCGATGTATGTTTTAGAGGTGTTTTAGTAACACAGCGTACAATGTGGCGTGGTATGTTTTAGAGGTGTTTTAGTAACACAGCGTACAATGTGGCGTGGTATGTTTAAGAGGTGTTTTAGTAACACAGCGTACTATGTGGCGTGGTATGTTTAAGAGGTGTTGTAGTAACACAGCGTACAATGTGGCGTGGTATGTTTTAGAGGTGTTTTAGTAACACAGCGTACAATGTGGCGTGGTATGTTTTAGAGGTATTTTAGTAACACAGCGTACAATGTGGCGTGGTATGTTTTAGAGGTGTTTTAGTAACACAATGTACAATGTGGCGTGGTATGATTTAGAGGTGTTTTAGTATCGCAAAGTACAATGTGGGTTGGTTTGTTTTAGAGGTGTTTTAGTTACACAAAGTGCAATGTGGCGTGGTATGTTTTAGAGGTGTTTTAGTAACACAAGGTACAATGTGGCGTGGTGTGTTTTAGAGGTGTTATAGTTACACAAAGTACAATGTGACTTGATATATTATTTGGAATTGTTTTCGCAACGCAGAGTACAATGTGTCGTGGTATGTTTTAGAGGTGTTTTAGTAACACAAAGTACAATGTGGGTTGGTATGTTTTAGAGGTGTTTTAGTTACACAAAGTGCAATGTGGCGTGGTATGTTTTAGAGGTGTTTTAGTAACACAAAGTACAATGTGGCGTGGTATGTTTTAGAGGTGTTTTAGTAACACAAAGTACAATGTGGCGTGGTGTGTTTTAGAGGTGTTTTAGTAACACAAAGTACAATGTGGCGTGGTATGTTTTAGAGGTGTTTTAGTAACACAAAGTACAATGTAGGTTGGTATGTTTTAGAGGTGTTTTAGTTACACAAAGTGCAATCTGGCGTGGTATGTTTTAGAGGTGTTTTAGTAACACAAAGTACAATGTTGCGTGGTAAGTTTTAGAGGTGTTTAAGTAACACAAAGTAAAATGTGGCGTGGTATGTTTTAGAGGTGTTTTAGTAACACAAAGTACAATGTGGCGTGGTGTGTTTTAGAGGTGTTTTAGTTACACAAAGTACAATGTGGCGTGGTATGTTTTAGAGGTGTTTTAGTATCACAAAGTACAATGTGGCGTGGTATGTTTTAGAGATGTTTTAGTATCGCAAAGTACAATGTGGCGTGGTATGTTTTAGAGGTGTTTTAGTAACACAAAGTACAATGTGACGTGGTGTGTTTTAGAGGTGTTTTAGGTACACAAAGTACAATGTGGCGTCGTATGTTTTAGAGATGTTTTAGTAACACAGCGTACAATGTGTCGTGGTGTGTTTTAGAGGTGTTTTAGTAACAAAAAGTACAATGTGGGTTGGTATGTTTTAGAGGTGTTTTAGTTACACAAAGTGCAATGTGGCGTGGTATGTTTTAGAGGTGTTTTAGTAACACAAAGTACAATGCGGAAGGGTATGTTTTAGAGGTGTTTTAGTTACACAAAGTGCAATCTGGCGTGGTATGTTTTAGAGGTGTTTTAGTAACACAAAGTACAATGTTGCGTGGTAAGTTTTAGAGGTGTTTTAGTAACACAAAGTACAATGTGGCGTGGTGTGTTTTAGAGGTGTTTTAGTTACACAAAGTACAATGTGGCTTGGTATGTTTTAGAGGTGTTTTAGTAACACAAAGTACGATGTGGCGTGGTATGTTTTAGAGAGGTTTTAGTATCGCAAAGTACAATGTGGCGTGGTATGTTTTAGAGGTGTTTTAGTAACACAATGTAAAATGTGGCTTGGTATGTTTTAGAGGTGTTTTAGTATCACAAAGTACAATGTGGCGTGGTATGTTTTAGAGATGTTTTAGTATCGCAAAGTACAATGTGGCGTGGTATGTTTTAGAGGTGTTTTAGTAACACAAAGTACAATGTGGCGTGGTGTGTTTTAGAGGTGTTTTAGGTACACAAAGTACAATGTGGCGTGGTATGTTTTAGAGATGTTTTAGTAACACAGCGTACAATGTGTCGTGGTGTGTTTTAGAGGTGTTTTAGTAACACAAAGTACAATGTGGGTTGGTATGTTTTAGAGGTGTTTTAGTTACACAAAGTGCAATGTGGCGTGGTATGTTTTAGAGGTGTTTTAGTAACACAAAGTACAATGTGGGTTGGTATGTTTTAGAGGTGTTTTAGTAACACAAAGTACAATGTGGCGTGGTGTGTTTTAGAGGTGTTTTAGTTACACAAAGTACAATGTGGCGTGGTATGTTTTAGAGGTGTTTTAGTATCACAAAGTACAATGTGGCGTGGTATGTTTTAGAGATGTTTTAGTATCGCAAAGTGCAATGTGGCGTGGTATGTTTTAGAGGTGTTTTAGTAACACAAAGTACAATGTGGCGTGGTGTGTTTTAGAGGTGTTTTAGGTACACAAAGTACAATGTGGCGTCGTATGTTTTAGAGATGTTTTAGTAACACAGCGTACAATGTGTCGTGGTGTGTTTTAGAGGTGTTTTAGTAACACAAAGTACAATGTGGGTTGGTATGTTTTAGAGGTGTTTTAGTTACACAAAGTGCAATGTGGCGTGGTATGTTTTAGAGGTGTTTTAGTAACACAAAGTACAATGTGGGTGGGTATGTTTTAGAGGTGTTTTAGTTACACAAAGTGCAATCTGGCGTGGTATTTTTTAGAGGTGTTTTAGTAACACAAAGTACAATGTTGCGTGGTAAGTTTTAGAGGTGTTTTAGTAACACAAAGTACAATGTGGCGTGGTGTGTTTTAGAGGTGTTTTAGTTACACAAAGTACAATGTGGCTTGGTATGTTTTAGAGGTGTTTTAGTAACACAAAGTACGATGTGGCGTGGTATGTTTTAGAGATGTTTTAGTATCGCAAAGTACAATGTGGCGTGGTATGTTTTAGAGGTGTTTTAGTAACACAATGTAAAATGTGGCGTGGTATGTTTTAGAGGTGTTTTAGTATCACAAAGTACAATGTGGCGTGGTATGTTTTAGAGATGTTTTAGTATCGCAAAGTACAATGTGGCGTGGTATGTTTTAGAGGTGTTTTAGTAACACAAAGTACAATGTGGCGTGGTGTGTTTTAGAGGTGTTTTAGGTACACAAAGTACAATGTGGCGTGGTATGTTTTAGAGATGTTTTAGTAACACAGCGTACAATGTGTCGTGGTGTGTTTTAGAGGTGTTTTAGTAACACAAAGTACAATGTGGGTTGGTATGTTTTAGAGGTGTTTTAGTTACACAAAGTGCAATGTGGCGTGGTATGTTTTAGAGGTGTTTTAGTAACACAATGTACAATGTGGGTGGGTATGTTTTAGAGGTGTTTTAGTTACACAAAGTGCAATCTGGCGTGGTATGTTTTAGAGGTGTTTTAGTAACACAAAGTACAATGTGGCGTGGTATGTTTTAGAGGTGTTTTAGTAACACAAAGTACAATGTGGCGTGGTGTGTTTTAGAGGTGTTTTAGTTACACAAAGTAAAATGTGGCTTGGTATGTTTTAGAGGTGTTTTAGTAACACAAAGTACGATGTGGCGTGGTATGTTTTAGAGATGTTTTAGTATCGCAAAGTACAATGTGGCGTGGTATGTTTTAGAGGTGTTTGAGTAACACAACGTACAATGTGGCGTGGTATGTTTTAGAGGTGTTTTAGTAACACAAAGTACAATGTGGCGTGGTATGTTTTAGAGGTGTTTTAGTAACACAATGTACAATGTGGCGTGGTATGTTTTAGAGGTGTTTTAGTATCGCAAAGTACAATATGTCGTGGTATGTTTTAGAGATGTTTAGTAACACAGCGTACAATGTGGCGTGGTATGTTTTATAGATGATTTAGTAACACAGCGTACAATATGGCGTGGTATGTTTTAGAGATGTTTAGTAACACAAAGTACAATGTGGCGTGGTGTGTTTTAGAGGTGTTTAGTAACACAAAGTACAATGTGGCTTGATATATTATTTGGAATTGTTTTCGCAACGCAGAGTACAATGTGTCGTGGTATGTTTTACAGGTCTTTAGTAACACAGCGTACAATGTGTCGTGGTATGTTTTAGAGGTGTTCAGTAACACAGCGTACAATGTGTCGTGGTGTGTTTTAGAGGTGTTTAGTAACACAAAGTACAATGTGGCGTGATATGTTTTATAGGTGTTTAGTAACACAAAGTACAATGTGGCGTGGTGTGTTTTAGAGGTGTTTAGTAACACAGCGTACAATGTGTCGTGGTATGTTTTAGAAGTGTTTCGTAACACAAAGTACAATGTGGCGTTGTGTGTTTTAGAAGTGTTTAGTAACACAGCGTACAATGTGTCGTGGTATGTTTTAGAGGTGTTTAGTAACACAAAGTACAATGTGGCTTGATATAATATTTGGAATTGTTTTCGCAACGCAGAGTACAATGTGTCGTGGTATGTTTTAGAGGTGTTTAGTAACACAGCGTACAATGTGTCGTGGTATGTTTTAGAGGTGTTTAGTAACACAAAGTACAATGTGGCGTGGTGTGTTTTAGAGGTGTTTAGTAACACAAAGTACAATTTGGCTTGATATGTTATTTGGAATTGTTTTCGCAACGCAGAGTACAATGTGTCGTGGTATGTTTTAGAGATGTTTAGTAACACAGCGTAAAATGTGTCGTGGTATGTTTTAGAGGTGTTTAGTAACACAAAGTACAATGTGGCGTTGTGTGTTTTAGAGGTGTTTAGTAACACAAAGTACAATGTGGCGTGGTATGTTTTAGAGATGTTTAGTAACACAAGGTACAATGTGGCGTGGTGTGTTTTAGAGGTGTTTAGTAACACAAAGTACAATGTGGCTTGATATATTATTTGGAATTGTTTTCGCAACGCAGAGTACAATATGTCGTGGTATGTTTTAGAGGTGTTTAGTAACACAGCGTACAATGTGTCGTGGTGTGTTTTAGAGGTGTTTAGTAACACAAAGTACAATGTGTCGTGATATGTTTTAGAGGTGTTTAGTAACACAAAGTACAATGTGGCGTGGTGTGTTTTAGAGGTGTTTAGTAACACAGCGTACAATGTGTCGTGGTATGTTTTAGAGGTGTTTAGTAACACAAAGTACAATGTGGCTTGATATATTATTTGGAATTGTTTTCGCAACGCAGAGTACAATGTGTCGTGGTATGTTTTAGAGGTGTTTAGTAACACAGCGTACAATGTGGCGTGGTGTGTTTTAGAGGTGTTTAGTAACACAGCGTACAATGTGTCGTGGTATGTTTTAGAGGTGTTTAGTAACACAAAGTACAATGTGGCGTGGTGTGTTTTAGAGGTGTTTAGTAACACAGCGTACAATGTGTCGTGGTATGTTTTAGAGGTGTTTAGTAACACAAAGTACAATGTGGCTTGATATATTATTTGGAATTGTTTTCGCAACGCAGAGTACAATATGTCGTGATATGTTTTAGAAGTGTTTAGTAACACAAAGTACAATGTGGCGTGGTGTGTTTTAGAGGTGTTTAGTAACACAGCGTACAATGTGTCGTGGTATGTTTTAGAGGTGTTTAGTAACACAAAGTACAATGTGGCGTTGTGTGTTTTAGAGGTGTTTAGTAACACAGCGTACAATGTGTCGTGGTATGTTTTAGAGGTGTTTAGTAACACAAAGTACAATGTGGCGTGGTATGTTTTAGAGGTGTTTTAGTAACACAATGTACAATGTGGCGTGGTATGTTTTAGAGGTGATGTAGTATCGCAAAGTACAATGTGTCGTGGTATGTTTTAGAGGTGTTTTAGTAACACAATGTACAATGTGGCGTGGTATGTTTTAGAGGTGTTTTAGTATCGCAAAGTACAATGTGGCGTGGTATGTTTTAGAGGTGTTTTAGTAACACAGTGTACAATGTGTCGTGGTATGTTTTAGAGGTGTTTCAGTAACACAACGTACAATGTGGCGTGGTATGTTTTAGAGGTGTTTTAGTAATACAAAGTACAATGTGGCGTGGTATGTTTTAGAGGTGTTTTAGTAACACAATGTACAATGTGGCGTGGTATGTTTTAGAGGTGTTTTAGTATCGCAAAGTACAATGTGTCGTAGTATGTTTTAGAGGTGTTTTAGTAACACAATGTACAATGTGTCGTGGTATGTTTTAGAGGTGTATTTGTATCGCAAAGTACAATGTGGCGTGGTATGTTTCAGAGGTGTTTTAGTAACACAATGTACAATGTGTCGTGGTATGTTTTAGAGGTGTATTAGTATCGCAAAGTACAATGTGGCGTGGTATGTTTTAGAGGTGTTTCAGTAACACAACGTACAATGTGGCGTGGTATGTTTTAGAGGTGTTTTAGTAACACAATGTACAATGTGGCGTGGTATGTTTTAGAGGTGTTTTAGTAACACAGCGTACAATGTGTCGTGGTATGTCTTAGAGGTGTTTTAGTAACACAAAGTACAATGTGGTGTGGTATGTTTTAGAGGTGTTTTAGTAAGGAAAAGTACAATGTGGCGATGTATGTTTTAGAGGTGTTTTAGTAACACAAAGTACAATGTGGGATAGTATGTTTTAGAGGTGTTTTAGTAACACAACGTACAATTTGGCGTGGTATGTTTTAGAGGTGTTTTAGTAACACAGCGTACAATGTGGCGTGGTGTGTTTTAGAGGTGTTTTAGTAACACAAAGTACAATGTGGCGATGTATGTTTTAGAGGTGTTTTAGTAACACAAAGTACAATGTGGGTTGGTATGTTTTAGAGGTGTTTTAGTATCGCAAAGTGCAATGTGGCTTGATATATTATTTGGAATTGTTTTCGCAACGCAGAGTACAATGTGTCGTGGTATCTTTTAGAGGTGTTAGTAACACAAAGTACAATGTGGCGTGATATGTTATTTGGAAGTGTTGTAGTAAGAACGAGTACCCTTCGGCATGTCATGTTATTTGGACGCGTTTTAGTAACACAGCGTACACCTTGGCGTGGTAATGTTTTAGAGGTGTTTAGTAACACAAAGTACAATGTGGCGTGATATGTTATTTGGACGTGTTTTAGTACCACAGCGTACACCTTGGCGTAGCATTTTATTTGGAAGTCTTTTAATAACACTGTGTACACTTTGACGTGGCATGTTTTTTGGAAACATTAGTAACATAGAGCTCCCATTGGCCTGAAATGTTATGTGGACGTGTTTTGATGACGCAGAGTAAACTTTGGCGAGGCGTGTTATTAGGAAGTTTTCATTCCACAACAGCTGTCACCGGATTAAAACTCTCGATGAAGAGAATTATTTGGATTTTTGTTAATAAGCATTCCAGGAAATGCAGTGCTCGACATCCTCGCTGGTTAAATACTTTTGCTTTTCTTATTCTTTCAAATAAATATCCATGAGAAAGTACACGCTGTTGTGTCATTTTAATGACCTCTGAGCCTTATTGCACTTCACTAACAACGTAGTCTAGATGAACATTAGAAATAGTTTCCCTTAATGTTCATGCCTCGCCATTCTTTGTATGAATATCCAGGTAGACAGCAAATTTAGAATGCAAATGCTGTTATCAATGACAATATTTAAGAAAAAAATACTATTTAATCTTTACTGTGATTGGGGTCATTCCGGCAATTTGAATTTTATAGTATACAGGCTGTATACCAGATATCGTCATTTTTATGTTGATTTTTTAATATATCTAAATCAAAACTAGTAATCTCAGAAATATTTTTACCGGTAGAGTAGCTTACCCCTTTGCCGTAAATATTCCGTGTTTACATTGTTCCTATTCTTAGGAACAAGTGTCACGTGGCCGTTACTAAACATAGACTGAATTGGGCCGGTTGAATGTAGTAGTTATCGTCATGTTCAGTTTAATACCGAAAAATTCAAGTTAGGTATGATGAAAACGTGTGAAGTTCTTAATTGAAACATATATATACCATTGCATATGAATACACAAAAAAAAATATCTAGAAAAAAAAATATCTACAATTTAAAATGTTTTTTCAACTGTAGGTATCGGATGTAATTTACTTCACTTCGACGTTCATAATTTAAAGGGAAATAACTGTCCGCAAATTTAAATTGATTGACGTGAACTAGTAGTTTTCGTTTATCACATACTTTTAGTTTTTTGTGCATGTCAAATTGATTCAATGGTTCGACGTAAAAGGACAGCTATTTAAAAAGGAAATTTTCCTGCGCATGCGCATTAGCGCGTGATTCCCCCGATTGTGTTTTGTTTATAACGGAATTTATATAGGTAAACGAGTTGGTTTGAGAGTGTATGTTGACATTTCTAAACTAGTTTTTTCTCTCCAATCGTCTGATGGTAGTGTGTAGTGATTTGTAAAGTGGGGTCGAAAAATAAGCACAACATCGGGCGTTTTATTGATAATGACGAAATCTGGTGAATGACGATAACTGGTACACAACCAGTACATGTGCAACACAATATATTTTAGGATGTAGCGTTTTTGAGTAATAAATTGATTTCATATTTGGCAACAAATCTCCATGCATTCCATAACAGCTGTACCAACTTTCTATTAAATCAGTAGGAGCGGATTTCAGGTTTTATTTTTTAACTCCACACTCGCGATGCTTATATTAGCAACAAAGTATTTTCACTTGCTTTTGCTGTTATAGTACGATGACTCGTTATGGGGTAAAACCTGGAGTGGAATCTAGGAGCGGAGTCAACGTTTGGAGGCAACATTTGTGTGTCTTTTTTGGAAAATATAGATCATAGCATTTATCTGTACAACGGATTTTTATCTAACAAACACTTTCGCTGGTCAATAATTTATTACTCCACATGTACCAGTGTAATGTTTCTACAGTCAATGTCTCCAGTTATCTTGTGTGAAGAACTGTGATTATGGCTAACTAGTCCAGCTACTTGTCTTAACATAATATTTTTTGGGAAATATCTTATTTCGATTGTAAATAAATACACACATTGTGAGTTTTTACAAAATCAAGATTGCCATGTGTTGCTTTAATCCCAAACTATAGAAAGTCTAGTATGTCCTATTTATTATCAGCTTGTATTGACACTACCCAGAAACATATTGCTATAAACATTACCAGTTCTGTTATTCTCCCAGCAGGTTGTCCAGATAAGCACGTGTTTAACGACCCGATAAAATGTCAGTGGTCAGCATTGCCCGGCTATATTATAATACTGCTCCCTGAGAAGCAATCATCAACTTTACAAGGTAACTGGCAACATTGACCTGCAGAAACATTATACTTTTACATGTGGAGTAATAAAGAATTGACCGGTGACAATGTTTGTCAGATAAGTATCTGTTATACAGAAAAATGCAATGATCAATAAAACCAAAAAAACAGGTGAATTATAAAAAATATATCTGTTCAAAGTTTCCAAAAAACACCCCACAAAATGTGACTCCAAAAATTCACTTCAAAAACTGAGTCCAAAAATAAACTCCAAAGCTCACTCCAAAGCTCACTCCAAAGCTTAATCCAAGACTCCACTACAAGACTCCACTCCATATTTTACCCCATGCCCGATGACTCCGATCTCATCAGCTTTACTGCGTCATTAATTTGGAATGTGAATCTAGTATCATTTATCGCCAGCTGTTTCTCATCTACATTTAACGGAAGCAACAAAGAAACAAAAAACAATTTTCCAAAAATAAATTCAAAACTTGCTCTTCTTAGAAATTACGCGACCCCGTTTCTAGTTATCTGGAAATACATGTTGTTTTTCTCTTAAACTCGTGTTGGTTGGTCAAAATATTATCCAATCAGCATTGAGTCCTAAAATAACGTGTGGCGTCTGCTGTTTGAAACATTGTCGAACAGCAGATAGACTGGCTGTCGTCTTAGTGGTTATAGTTTCTTTTAAAGGGACACACGGCAATCTTGATTTTTTAAAAACTCACGGCGTCCCGTTAGTTTTTCTCTTAACTTGCATTTGTTCAATCAATAATATTAATTGTTAGAATAGTTCAAAGCAAATTGTTTTTACATATTACTAACTTTTTATAATATTGCACCAATAATATATTTTTAAAAATGTGTGCTAATAAAAATAGATTTTTTTTATTTAATTATATGCAATCAGTTGATGCAGGATAACTTAATCAAGGAGCACATTTTAATATTTGAATAAAACTTAAGATTGCCATGTGTCTCTTTAATATTTGCAAACAGAATCAAAATAAAAAATCTTAAAATCCGCAACTTATTATCAGTCTTTTTTCTGAACAGCTCAGAACCGGTCATAATGTAGACTATTTGATTTGATGATCTAACATAGTTTATGAAAATACTCAATGCTGATTGGCTATTGAGCAGTTTTTGAAAATCTATAAAAACCTCTGACGTCACGTCCTTCAACCGTTAGAACGTCATTTTAAATGATTTTTTTTCAACGTCGGCAAACATCCAAAACAACGATTACGTTATTACAAGGCCACGTTACGTTTAAACAACACATTGAACTTGTTAGAAACACGATAAAGCTGTACTGTATATTTTCTTCGTTTGATGCTGAGAGATGGACGTACAATGTAAGTTGTGAAAATGTGTTTGTATTTTGTTCAATCTCTCGAAATACATAACAATCCATGTCAGATAAGAAATAAAATATTTCCAGCGGGTTTATATTGTGCGAGATAAAAACTTGGTGGTTGGGACTTGAAACACATCGAAACTGCGGGCATACGGTCTTCAAGCCCCGCCACCAGGTTTTTTTATCTGGGACAATATAAACCCGCTCGAAATATTTTATTTCCTAAATAGCTTGAGTTGTCTCTAATATTTTAAACTTGAACAAGCTTAAGGACATTGCCAGTCTAAACAACTGACTGCGGTAAGTTTTTGAAAGCCACATACATAAGGGACAACACGGCAATCTTGAATCTTTATAAACTCTCGGCGTCCCGTTAGTTTTTCTTTATAAATTGCATTAGTTCAATCATTTACATTAATTATCAGCATATTCTAAAGGAAAATATGTTTTCATGTTATTAATTGTTGATTAAAGTTCACCAATAGTATACATTTGGGTAGAATAAGCCGAAAACATGAAAACTCAGAACATTATTTAATTATATGCAAGGAGGTTTAAAGTCGAAATAAAACTAGATAAATAAACCTAGACACAATTTTTTTTTAGTGCTTGATAAATGCTTCAAGATTGCCGTGTGTCCCTTTAATAGTTGACGAAGTCCCACTTGAAGGCGGACTTCCGTAAATAGGATAACATCTTGAAAGGAAATCAGTAAAACAACACTGTAATCATTACGTGTTCCCGTCTTAATTCCATTAAGCGATGTGAAAGATTATATAAACAAGATTTTATAACGGCTATTTTGACAATAAAACACGTTTAAAACAATTTGAACCGGAAAAGAATGTGATAACCTGTTTTAAAATACCTATTAAATGTTTTAAATTTACAATCTGCAAACTTTTAACCCGAAATTAAGGTTTTATTTCATACCCCAGCCAAATCCGTTCTCGCTTCTTGGAGAAGGGGTTGGAAGGGGTATGAAAGTTAATACTCGGACCACGTAATGTAACAGTTTAATATACTGGCGTTTGTAGAACATAAGCGTTAAATAATCCAACTGGAGGTAAAGATGTGGTTTTCTTTTATAGAAACGGAAGCTCAATACTGATGGTTGAAAATACCCCAACTGAACCGGATACGCATCTTTGTGCTTTGACGTCGCCAATTGTCATCGTTCCTAACGTGTATTTACACAATGACGACATGCAGCTGTTGTTGTTAACAACATCATTGTTGATGCGTGTGACTTTTTTCTACCCTCCATGTCGAAGGTCCGACGCGAAACTAACGCATTTTACAGAAGAAGCAAAACACACACCAAAAGTTGGGAACCATAATATATTCATAATATAATATTATGGATATATTATCGTTCCCTGATTTTGTAATGTGTTTTAATTATTATAATTATTTTGTACAACAAGTGTCAACCGAGTCAGTTACTTTTCTCTCTTATTTGCTTCCAATGGATCACCTTTTCAGTATTTATTACATTCACACTAGCGTGTGTTTAGTGCTGTGTGGAGGCCGTAAAATGTCGCCCCAACTACAAATCAGTAGTGTTATTATTTACTGATCCTTTGGGATCATCAAGCCCATTCTGTGTTGCTTTAAAGTAGAATACCGCTTAAGCCGGTGCTAGGAGGAGTGAGAGGTGTTGCATCTTATAATTACCTCTCATGAACAGACTCAATAAAACCGAGTCTGCTACTTTTCTCTCCTGTTTGTGTTTGTTGCTTCCAAGGGATAACCTTTTCAGTATTTATTGAAATTCACACTAGAGTTTGTCTAATGCTGTGTGGCGGCCGTAAAAAGTCGGCCCGACTACAAATCACTGGTCATTTGGGATCATCAAAACCATTCTATGTTGCGATAAAACCGAGTTTGCTACTTTTCTCTCGTTTGTTTTGTTGCTTCCAAGGGATCACATTTTCAGTATTTATTATCAAATATATTGCTTAAGTTCTTTCGTACAACGACACCCTTGTCCTTAATGTCCACCAACTGTTATAACTACTTGTATGAAAGATGTTACAAGCAAGGTTTTACGCAAGCGTATAATAGCTGCCGAGAGACAAGAAGTTAACATAATAATATATCAAGTCTCGGGTGTTAAAACAATATTGCAAAAAAATAAATGTTGTCACGGAGACATAAACACGCCACCACCGTTTTTTCTTACATTCTTTCCGATTTTTACCACCAGTTCTTCCTACCAGGCATTTTAAGTGAATGTGGGCGACCTCGCTTCTTTCTGTCCAAAAACCGTACACATCACACATCACCACAGAAATACAATTGTTCACGTGTGCGTTAGACTGTACATTATTACAACACATATAAACGGTTCACTGTTACCATGTGTAATTATTAAGATTGCGTTATCAAAGTGACAAATGTAAAGGAATAATATTATAAAATTATTGCCTTTTAGTGAGGTCGATATATAGAGTTTAATAACCAGCGTTTTTGAGATACGGGAAATATCTCCCGAGGTAGAGAAATGGCCCCGATATAAGAACGAGTTTGCTCTACTGTGATTTCCCAGTACGGAACATTGCTCGGCCTTTTCCGTCAGTGGCGGAAATGCCAAATGACGTTCCGATTCAATCAGAACTCTTCGCCAATTTCCGTACTCGGGAATAGTGGTGACGGAATCCGACGAGGCAGTTCCGATCGGTTCCGATTGTTTTACGGACGTCTTCGTCAGATTCCGTCACTAGGAAATAACGATTACGGAATTTAACGAAGAGTTCCGGTTCCACTTGTTTGTTTGTATGACGTAACGTCGTCTTGGATGATGTAACGTCGTCTACAAAATATGTGTTTATACCATTCAAGTTTTTCAGACGAGTTCTCTAGGAATTCAAGTTGTAAAGTATGTTTATAGCTGAAAAACTCAAAGAGACTATTCATTACTACCTTACCATGTGCAATTACTAAAGCAATATAAGAGTCGCTGCCGGAACGGCAGCGAATAAACTTGTATAAATTGTCAATGAGAATAGTTTTTCACTGAAATTTAGTAAATTCGTTAATTGTGAAAATATTATAAATGATTTTAAAATAGATTTTAAGTAAAGTGACGAATTCAGTACTTGATTGTGTATTTTTGCTATAAAACAATATTTACAGTCGCGATGCAGATTTTAAAGGGACACACGGCAATCTTGATTTTTTTAAAAACTCTCGGCGTCCCGTTAGTTTTTCTTTTAACTCGTATTTGTTCAATCATTAATATTAATTGTTAGAATAGTTGAAAGCAAATTGTATTTACATATTACTAACTTTTTATAATATTGCACTAATAATATAATTAAAAGAAATGGTAAAATAATGAAGAAAATTGAAATCTTAAATTTTTATTCAATTCCATGCAAGCATTTTTAAAGTAAAGATGACGCAGGATAACAAAATCGAGGAGCAAATTTTAATGTTTGAATAAAACTCAAGCTTGCCGTGTGTCCCTTTAAAGTAAAGTATAAGATTAACAAGAAATTCCATAAAATTCATTTTCATTTTACTTCAATATGTTGTAGTCACTTGAATACTTTGACATTGCAATTGTTGCTGTTTATGAAACATACTTTCTTAGTGAAGATGCTTTATATAAGGTTCTCTTTTTCTGAAACTATACTATAGATACACTAAAATACCTTGAGCCAAATCATTGTGGCTTTAAAGTAGAAGGCCGCTTTATCAATGTGCTACTGGGCGTGAACAAAGATGTGCCTTGTATTACTGCTCATGAACAGACTCAATACAACTGAGTCTGCTACTTTTCTCTCTCGTATTTGTGTTTGTTGCTTCTAAGGGATACCATTTTCAATATTTATTAATACCACTTAATTATATTATATCGTAATGTCAACGACGTCGCGTTAAGGAACGCTTTACGCTTTCGACGTTTATGTGACGTAATTGGAAGTTATTGATAAATAGAATCTCAAATTCGTGCTAATTTGTTATTGAATCAATTAAACTTGTTGGCAAAAAAATATATTATGATTAGTGACC